>OY282559.1:166619905-166828874 GCA_958295665.1 Tipula vernalis
GGTAGGACTGTCTTTCATTATGATGTCAACTTTGAGCGCGATCTGTCAACCAGTTTGTTTACAGCAGTTGGTTAAGTCAAAAATAAATGTTTTTAAATTTTTCTACGATAATTCGACATAGACGTATGAACCTTTCTTTTTTTATATTTATTCCAATAAGTACGGATTTATGGGATAGATATTGGTGTAAATCCTCCATTCAGTCGGAAGAGTGTTAAGTAACTTAGCACCGCTGAAACATCAAATCGATATCCTCGATAAAAAAGACAGTCGCAAATCGTTAAATTTTTCTGTTTTTTTGTGACCCCAATTTCGGGGTAGTTGTAATAGATTACATACCGAGGCGGAAAATATTCCATTCCTGACGAGAGAACTCTAGTTTAGCGAGAGGTGTAGCCTCCCCTCTAACTAGTCTTCTATACGGGAATGGTGCTTTTCGCCGAGGTGTGTATACTATTTTATTTTCATTTAGAGGCACTTAATACAACAAGCAACATTATAATATAAATAAATAAACTTATCTCTATAATCGTTTATTTTCACAAAATATTAACACTTAGTTAACCACAAGTTTTAGGGCACAAGCTAAATTTACAAATCGAATTTCTGCGGAATAAGGTATGGGGGAACCCGTAAAAAATCTAGGTAATATGGGTAAATCGTACGGACAGGGACACCACGATCGATGAGTTTGTTTCTGAGCAAAAGAGAGTGAAAATCTTGAGTGTGCCTTAAAAGACCCATAGTGTAGACGGAGATGGTATTTAGTGCAAGTAAGTGAAATTAACCCTTATTCGGCACACTTCTGTGCTTTGACGTACTCGGCGCACAGGGATCATAAGCACCACATGGACAAAAACCGTTATAATAAATAAACTATTAAATATTTTAACTTAAAAATTTGTTTTGGAACTTCTTGAAAGTGTACTTTTTAATATGGTATAGGTTATATGGTCAAAAAATTAAACTAAGTTTGTTAAAAAAATGAAAATTGTGAAAAAAAATTAAAAAACGACGATTTTACAAAAAAATTCATAATTTTTTTATTTTTACATATTTTGGTCTAAAAATTTAGGTACCTACTGATGAATCATTATGAGAAAAAAAAATAATTTAGTGTCCCTTTAAAAAATGTTATTTATTCGGAGAAACGAAGGCAGGAATTTTATAAAAAAACGAACTTCGTGTTATTGCCAAAATATGATATAAAATTTATTGCTTAAATCAAAATAATATTAGTTTTATATGAAAATATTTTTGGGAAATGTAGAAAAGAATAAACAAAAATTTACAACCAATTTCAAATGGCACCGAAACATTCGACGCAAATCGTTAAGTTGTGTGTATCGCATACAGGACGAGTAGAACTTGCCCATCCTTTTCTACACCTTTCATCGTGCTAACTCATTCCCAATGTTTTTCTGATGGAACATCTTTCTGTAAAATTGCCTTTATATTTGGATTTAAGCAAAACTCTAACATTAACCATCGATTGATCTTAAATTAAAAAAAAAAATTAAAATTTGGCAGATCATCTGTTTGTCCTTCCAGCGACAGTGTACGAATGACACAGTTTATCAAAATTGTCGGTTTTTAATTTCGTTGCATTGTAATGTCTCACGATATTTGGTTTTCAACAATTAGAACATTTTTATTACATTTTTCTTTTTTGGAGCATATGACAGGAGGGTCAGATCCTTCGACATACGTCGTAGTAGAGGTATTGATGTGTACAGGCTCAGTGACCAATCGAAAGTAATACTCTGGTATAGCTTCTTCTCTTTGTATAATAGCAGTACTTTTACCTAAATATGGGATAATAAACTAATCTTATTTCTGCTTTTCAATAATCAAAATTTTCATTATTCATCTAAAAAATATTTACCATGTACGAAGTTTCTACATCGGAGAGACTAATAATTTTCAATATAAACACCGAATTTACAACGGCCTCTAAAACTTAGCAACTGCTCTTCTACAGTACATGTACTGCTGGGTGTGTAGTTTTTTTTTTTTACAATTATTGATAAAAATATCCCAAAGTTTGCGAATAGGTGCAAATCGATCATTTGAATCTCTCGTGTTTTTGGCGTCAAAACGCGGACCCGACGATGAAAAAGTAAATCTGTGCTTTGGAAAAACAATTCTGTAGAACGTGATGCCATTTTTCTTCCGATCGTTATTGACATCTGTTGACGTCCATAAACTAGTATAATAATAAACTCTGATGTACGCTTTGATTTCGAGTTCATCAGTGTGGTGATACTAACTCTCTTGTCGATCTTCAGCAACAAGAAGAGCACATTCGGCTTCGTTTTTTTTATTAGTACATTCAACTATAATATCGATCATCTCCTTTTTAAAAAGATAATTCCAAAATTCTTCAATAGTATTAGCATTGGTAGCGTCACCTGCTGGACCAGGAATCACTGCAGGAGAAACGTTAGGAAATCGATCTGAGAAAATAATTATTTTTTTATATTTATTTTGCTACGAGAAGCCTAGTAGTAAGGCAGGCAGAAAGGAGTTTTAGAGAGGGGAAACCGAGAAGAGAGCATTACATTGTCGGCGTCTAGAACGCTAAAGAGAAAGAACGAGAAATATTTTTCGCTTCATTTTTTATCGATCGAAATTTGAAGAGAATTTTGTGAAAATCATTAAAAATGAAAAAATAAAAAAGTAAATGAATTAAATAAATAATTTTACACACCTGATCTCCGACTAGGGCATCTTGTATCCCACAAAAATTATTTTTTCCTCTGAGCTTAGTGCTCGGACATCCTCGAGCACCACTCCCAAAATGCGAACGTCCTCCATTTCAACGTCATCGATTTCGTCCCTTCTTCGTTTTCTTCTTCTGATGTGTCAGAAAAATCTTCATCATTATCAACGGCAGACTCACTTTCACTTTGTATTCCGTCGCTAGTTGTTCCTTCATCTTCTTCGAGCAACTCATCGCAAATACACCGTACGCAATTACGTTAATCTAATTTTTGTTTGAATTTTTCAATTTTCGACGGTAATGTCAAACGGTGGAATTCGTTTTATGATTTATTCATCTCCACTGTAAGGCCTGTTGTACATTTGAGCTAAGCTAAGCTAAGCGATGTGAACTATGTTCATAGCTCTTGTTTGTAAATAAAGGGTTTTAATGAATCATTGCACACTTGAGCTAAGCTCAGCAAACTATGTTTTACTGTTTTGAGCTATGAAAACCGACATAGCTCGAGTTGTCTCCGCCTTACAATTCTCAGCAACATACTCGTAGCTCACATATACATTGAAATTTTCCTATACTTTATTTTTGACGCACATACAGTGTTATTTAAATTTCATTCTGTCAAAATACTTAATACTGAAAATAAGAATTATATAATAAAGCGAAAATTTTATAAACATATTTATTATATAGATAATAAAATTTATTATAAAAAGTATATACAGTGAGTGAAATATATGAATGAAAGAACGACGCATTTGCAGTAAAATTTAAATACTTTATATAAAAATTTAATTTTTGGTGAAATTATATAAATTATAGAGATTTTGTAATCCGTCAAATTGTCGAGCTGGGATACACAAATATTTATTCTTAAAAAAAATTCCGCTAGGGTGCAAAATTCAAAAGTTCAAAAACTAATCAATTCCATACCTGAGTCGGATTCTTCAGATGAGGATTTCGAAGAAGATATACTTTTGTATATTTTATGTAAAAAACGAAAAAGGAGTTTGTGGTGTTCACAATTTTTAAAAAGACGTTTTGAATATGGTGAATTCAATAGCCTTTTACCAGACATAACCGAAAAAGAGTTTTTTACATATATGAGGATGACCAGGGAGCAATTTGAATATGTCCACAGGTTAATTGAAAAGGACATAAAAGGTCAGAACTCATTTGTTCGGTTGCCCATTTCTACAAGAGAAAGGTTAGCTATATGTTTAAGGTAACTGCACAATAATGTTAAAATATGATTCTGGAATTTAAAGTTAATTTAATTTTTTGTTTTAGATATTTTTCAACAGGAAGCTCTTTTCGCGACCTAAGTTTTAATTTCCGCCTAGGTGAAACCACGGTTGGACAAATTATTGAAAAGTTGAGCGACGCTATATGGCTGCCAGAGCCAACTGAATCAATTTGGCGTGAGAAGGCCACCGAATTTAATAATAGATGGCAATTTCCCAATTGTATTCCTGCCGTTGATGGGAAACACGTCGTTATTCGGAAGCCTATAAATTCCGGCTAATCTTTTTTTAACTATAAAAAAACATTTTCTGTTGTTCTCATGGCGGCAGTTGATTCTGCTTATAAATTCACTTACATTGATGTTGGTGTACAAGGCAGGTTCAGCGATGGGAACATATTTGCCAATAGTTCGTTTGGCAATAGGCTTCGCAACAATTTACTAAAAATTCCCGCGCGTGAAGCGAATTGTTTGCCATTCGTTCTAATTGGGGACGAAGCTTTTCAACTCACCAAACATTTTACGAGACCTTATCCTGGCTGCCGTACCAAAGAAGACATTAATTGTAAAATATTTAATTACAGGCTGTCGAGAGCTCGCCAAACTGTTGAATTTGCTTCCGGAATTTTAAGTACACGGTGGAGAGTGTACAAAAAACCTTTCGAATGCAGCCTACTAATAGTCGATAAAATTATTAAGGCAACCTGTGTATTGCATAATTATTTAAGGCACCAAACAACATTATAACAACAAATAAGCGAGTTTAATTCAAATGATTTAAATGATCCGGACCATCAACTTGTAAATTTGGCCGCGACTAATTTAAGAAGCAGTAATGAAGCGTTTCAAATAAGAACAGAATTTACAAATTATTTCTGTTCTTCAAAAGGGTCTGTTCCATGGCAAATTGATGCTATTAGGAAGGGAAAATACGATAATAATAAATAAAATTTGTCAAAAAATTAATAAAACAAGTAAAATATAGAAAGACTTATATTTCAATTATAAATTTCAAAAAATCATGTAAATAGAATTTTTTTCCTTTATCGATATTTTGAGTTTCTAAATTAGTACATACGTAGGAGCAGGAACTTCCTTCTTCGTTTAATGACTGAGATACAGGAATACTATTATCTAATACATCTGGCATTGAAATAATGACTCCTGAATAAAGTAAGAAATATTAGTAGGAACAATAACAAATATTTATAAAATGTTTACCTTGTGAGGAGTAATCTGCTTCTATGTATGGCACGGAAGTTGGTCTCTCTGGAGTAGAAAATAGTTGATAAATTGGTGAGATTCGTGGTAATGAATGCTTGTCATATTCCCGTTCTTCGAGCTCGCTAATGGCATTAAATACACCTCTTTTTGCTTCTCTTTGTATATTTTCAGGAAAAATAAGGGTCGTCTCATACGTCGACATAAAAAAACTATGCAGAGCTTTGTTGGCTGGTTCGTTTCGAGTTACCATTTCTTCCTATCTTCTTTTTTTATTTGATTTTATCAAACTGATGATTTGGTCTTCCTTACTTTTTTTGGTCGGTTTTTTGGTATTTACAATATTCAATTCTTTAATTGAGTCGCTTTCTCCAGTGAAAATTGTGTCTTCCGAGATTTCATTAATATTTGATTGTGTATCGCGTTTAATCATATATTTTTCCAAAAATGACATTTGGTCATGAAACCTCCATTTCTTCATGATTGTTTTTCCTTGGCCACTTTTAGTTTTAGTCCTATTAATAGATTCTCTATGAGAATCTTTAAGTTTTTTCCATAAATGTTTAACAGAAGAAGCTGTAAAATATTAAATTTATTTAGATTTAGGTTTCATTGGGAGAAATTTACATTTAAATAAATCAATACACTTTAACAAAGATGCCTTACTTACCATTTTCCGATTGGCAATCTACAGCAATCTCTGCCCAAATATCATTTTTAAACTTTGTGGATTTGTAGTCCTTATGTCCCGTGTCGTATAACTCGGGGTGGCTCCGAACATTTTTTATAATTTTTTCTATTTCGTCTGACGACATTTTTAATAGCAAAAGCAATATGAAACAATACAGAAGTTCAGATCAAATAATATAGATATGGAGGATATACACGAAAATTTTGTATGTAATTAAATGTTTGCTTGTAATATTAATATTACATCGCCTTTTATAATCGCTTGAAAAATATTATTGTATTTTATAGCCCAAATTCAGCAAATATGGCACAATCATAACATTTTTTTAAATTTATTCAATTATGTATTTTATTTGTGCTTAAATTTTTTTTTTATTTCTGTATTAAGTGTGTGAATATGATTTATAGCCTCTTTTCCATTAATTTGAATTTTTTTTTTGAATTTTAAACAGAATCAATTTGAAGTAACCTAATTTGTGCGTCGCAAATAAAATATAGGAATATCAATGTATGTGTTAACCAATTTATTAGCTCAAATGTGCAAGGAGTCGAGCTAGCAAACTAAGCTAAGCTAAACTAAGATATGTTTTATAGCTTAGCTTAGCTCAAATGTACAACAGGCCTAAAGGAAAACGCAAAAGTGGTAAAGTTTAAATATTACCTTGATGAACTAGATCACAATACTACGTATTGTGTATCATTTTACCGTATTCGTATTGATGAAGCGAATTACGTAGAAGCCCTAAAACGTGATAGAAATAAAGATGTAAGCTGACAATAATATTCCTGTTTTTTTGTTATCGCCAAAATTTAATAAACGTTGACCACGAATATAATGAAGCTTTACGATACCATAGATGCGAGGATTAAAGTCGTACGGAGTGCAAGCGATACAATGTGATCCGTGGTTTAGCAACCGAGAAGCGAGAAGACGACACTAAATAGTTGTTGAAGTAAAAGACGTCTGCCAATTGTTACGGTACTTTGGAGGATTTAGACGTTTCTAAATTTTTCTTAGGGTTGTTAGCACACCAGTGGATAAGTTGGCTTATTTTTCTCCAATAATTGGTATCCGTCATGTAAATTGTACACAAATATAAATAGCAGTTACTTATGTTAACAACAACAATTATTCATTGACATCACCATACTTAACTATTCTAAGTTGTACTCTTCTAAGTACTCTGTGAGACATTAACGAGACCATTATTTAATCGGCAACCGAGCCCTTTGTAGGTTTAAAACCACCCCACCACAGAGATGCAACCCTCAAAATATGGATGACTTGTACTTTTTATGAGGAATAATTCCCAATTTGTTTTATTAAAAATAGTGGAATCAAAGACGAGATATATCGAGAAAAGGGTTTTTGGAGGTTAAATTAAGGAAGGGTTTTAAACTCTAAAAAGAGCTTAGTAGCCGTTAAAAAAAATGGTTACCTTATTGTCTCATAGAGTGCTACAACTTAGAACAGTTTGTATACTTTTTAGAATTTGACAGTTCAAAAGGGTTCTTTGTTAGTAAAACAAATTTAGTTTTGCATTTTCTCAATTTTATATATAAAAATAAAAAAAACCAAAAAAAAAAAAATAACAATACATTTAGGTACTCGAGCATAAAATCAAATAGTAAGCATTTTTGCGTTTTCTAATAACTGATCTTCTTTGGGGTATTCATTTTTTTTTGCTGTTTGAGAGGTTTTTGGAGTTGATGGTAAATAAGAAAAATAAGTTAAAGTATTAAAGATGATTAAAGCAATTGGAAAAATAATAAATAATAAGAATCAATTAATAGGGGCTATTTGGGAATTAAAAAATATCAATAAATTGATAATTTTAGCTTGACAAACTAATGTTATGGATTAACTAATTTTTTCATTAGAAGTGTTTACTATGAAAATGGTTTAAGAAACCAGTACTTGCTTTCAGTCATCTAATAAAATAATTCATTGGAACACTTTCGATTACAATAGGTATAAAACTATGATTTGCTCCACAAATTTCAGAACATTGTCCATAAAATAAACCTGGTCGGTTAATTAGGAATCTAGTTTGATTTAATCGTCCAGGAGTTGCATCAATTTTTACTCCAAGAACTGGAACTGTTCATGAATGTAGTACACCTGCTGCTGTGACAAGTACTCGAATTTGGGTATTTATTTAGTGGTAAAACAATTCGATTATCTACATCTAATAATCGAAATTCTTCTAATTTTAAATCAGTAGTTGGGATTATGTATGAATCAAATTCTAAATTTTTAAAATCAGAATATTCATAACTTCAATATCATTGATGGCCAATAGTTTTTAAAATATGTAATTGAAGGATTATAAATTTCATCCATTAGATATAATAAACGTAAAGATGGTATAGCAATAAATACTAAAATAATTGCTGGTAAAATTGTTCAAACAATTAAAATTAATTGTCCTGACAATAAATATCGTTTAGTAAATTTATTAAATCCTAATGAAATTATTACATATCCTACTAAAATAGTAATTATTATATCATGAAAGAATTTAAGTTGTTCTATTACAGATGATGCTCTATCTTGTAATCCTAAATTTGATCAAGTTGCCATAAGGTAAGTTCTAATGAAAGAAATACTTTAAATAGTATTTAAAACTGTTTTTAATAAAAAATAAAAATAATAAGTGCATACTCTAAATGTCAACATAATAATGCACTGTGTTTGTAATACTAAAGTTGTGAGAAATGAGGTTAAAATCGAGTGCAATGACTGTAAAAAATTGTTTCATGGAAACTGTGTTCATATCAATGAGGCAGATATTGACTTATGCCCCTATTATGGTTCTCACCTAAGAGTCACTTGGCGACTTCAAGTCGCCCAAATCAAATTTTGGTATTATGATTCTCGCCGTGAGTGAGAGTAATGTCAAAATTGCTCACCTAATATTTCTCGGTGACTAGTGCGATTTTTTGTAAAGAATAAAGAAATAATGGAATAAAAAACTACAGTTTTTTTACAGGCAAAATACATATTTTAATTAATATTTCCTAATTAAATATTGAATAAAAATCAATTTTTTTTTTTTTTTTTTAAATCGTATTTTAAAATATGTTTATTGTACATGTTAACAATAAAATGCGTATGTAAGTTGTGAAACATTTTTGCTTCCTCCAGTTTCATTCGCCACAGAAAAATAAATCCACATTGTATTTTGCTATTTGCACTATTTATTAACTATTTTAACAGATAAAATATCTAATTAAACCTCATAAAATTACAAAATTAATCACAATAAATGTAAATGTGTACAAAAGACTGCTACCTATACGTCAAAAAATATAAAACTACTGTGCTGGCAAACGTCAAAACGAATGGAAATGGTCATAATTAACAAAACCAATAAGATTAGCTGCGCACAACTCTCGCCAAAATAAATGTGAGAACCATAATACCAAAATTGAACTCACACGACTTTTCGAGTCACGGCGACTCGTCGGTGAGGTGAGAACCATAATAGGGGTATTAAAAAAAAAAGAATAAAAATGTGTGGCGGTATAAAAATTGTGATACTTTAAATCGAAAGCTTTTATCTGCCAATATGGTGTCACCCATTTCGTCTAAAAATGTGCAATCTACCGAAATCATTGGAAATCCCGTTAAACAAGTGATAACGATTGATTTGGTTTGATATAGTCAACGTTCCTGATGTTCATAAACACAATGTTGTTAATAAAGCTGTAGATGTTATTTGTAATGGTGTTGGTATAAGCATTTCTACGGATGACAATAAATACTGTACAATTAAATCTACGAGTATCGAGCCAAGCAATATTCGAGACAATGGAAATACATACAACAACAACTTACAACCCAACCAGATGACAACAAATGTTATCTCCGTTAAATTTAAATCCGCCGCAATGAGAAACCAAATTTTGAAGACAAAACATAAAAATAAAGAAAAACTCACTATTCAAGTTTTTAGCGACGGATACGGAATGCAGAAAATATACATCAACCTTTCCTTATATACTCGTCAGCTACTTAATGCGACACGAAAAGTTAAAGTTGCTAAGCGTTTTAAATATTTGTGGATTAGGAATTCAACAGTATTAATGCGAAGGGTCGAGGGCGAAGCAGTTATTAAAATAAGAAGAAACGAAGATTTATTAAATCTGTAATTTAATTTCTGAAAAAGTTTTTAAATGATTTCTAATACTAATGTTTACAAGTTAAATTGTGATAATTCAAACAACGCCTCTTCTTTGACTTATTCTCTTGGTATTGTTGAGTCTAACGACAGCTTAGCTAATTTTATTATACTGCTTCAAAACATTCGCAGCATGCTTAGTAACTTTAACTCTTTAGTGGCATGGATTTACGATACCGAATCAAGTGATTATTCTCTACCAAATTACAATCTCCTTGTTTGCTGTAATAACTCATATGGCTCAGGTGATGTAGCTATGTTTGCTAAAAGTGATTATTCTTATGCATCAGCTAGTTTTAATCTCTTAAGTGCCGATATAATAAAACTGGAGGTAACCGTGTATAATGATAGTTATACTATACTTTGTATTTATAGATTTCACGAATATGATCTCCAAAAAAATGTCTTTTTGAATGAATTAGATGAGATGTTGCAAATTACTAAAGGTAAAAATTTTCTTGCGTTAGGTGACATAAACTTGGATATATTAAAAAAGTGTTAATAATTGTTTGTTTCTGTTAGCCTCTCATGGGTTGAAACCGTATGTCAATGAGCCTACTCGTATTTCAGGGAGCACAATGACGTGTATTGATCATATATTCATTCGCCTCCACAGAAATAACAATTCAACAGTTGATTGTTCAATTCTCGATTATAACATTACTGATCATTGTATGATCAATATTGAAATATCACTGAATATACCTGAAGTCAAATCTGATGGTAAATATATCCATTTATTATTCGTAAAACCATTGACTTTACAAAACTCACTAAATTGCTTTAAGTTTGAATTTTGGGTATCGGTCTATTCCGAAAATGATGCTTCTGTAGCATATGACCATTTTGTTATAATAGTTTCGCAACATTTTAGGATGTGTGTAAGCGAAACCACCGTAAACAACAAACAGCTCAAACGGTTACAACCATGGGTGTCTATTAGATTGCTCAAAAAGATAAACAAAAAGAATTCGATACGTAAAAAACTTAAGAAACATCCTTCGAATGTTAAACTTGGAAAATTGTATCAAAAAGTATGTTCTGAAGTAAAGAATGATATTAAATTTACGCGTGAAAATTATTATGCTAGTGAGCTTAATAAATATTCCGGTAATAAAAAGGGTGAGTGGGCAACAGTTAATAAAATTTTGAATAAAACCACTAAATCGAACACGATTGTTGAACTTGACATGGATGATTGTATAATTCAAAACCGTATTGATATTGCGAATAACTTCAATGATTATTTTGTAAATTGTGCTACCAATTCAATACCAACATTGCGTTCTGAAACATGCTCATGTAACAGTTTTGACCTTCTAACTTATAAAATTTGTCAACCTAATAGTTTCTTCTTTGAATCTTTCACTGCAATAGAAGTTTATAAAATGATTCAATCTCTTGATAATAAACACTCATGTACTTCTGATAATATTACTAATAGTCTAATTAAGCAGAATGCTTATTTCATTGTTGATGTTTTAACATATTTATTTAATTTAAGTGTCAATTCTGGCATTTTTCCAGCTAGTTTAAAGGCTGCGGAAATTATTCCGATATTTAAGAAAGGGAACCGAAAATTAATGTCCAACTATAGGCCGATTTCTTTACTTCCCACGATTGCAAAATTATTTGAAAAACTCATGAAAAAACAAATATTATCGTTTTTAAATAAAAATAATTTTTTTAGCAATTATCAGTTCGGGTTTAGAGAGGGTAGGCCTACTGAAGTGGCTTTATTGAAATTTTGTAAAGTAGTCTGTGATTGTCTAAATGCAAATAAAAGTACTGCTGCTATATTTTTGGACATGACAAAAGCGTTTGATATGGTTGACCATCAAATACTTCTGAACAAGCTTCATGCTATTGGTTTTAGAGGGAACACTTTTAAATGGTTTTCAAGTTATTTAATGAAAAGACACCAAAGAATTAAACTGAATGGCATATTTAGCGATGTACAATTGGTAGTTTCAGGCGTTCCTCAAGGCTCCGTTCTATTTTTAATATTCATTAACTCAATTTTTAAACAAAAATTCAATGGTAATGTTACTGCTTTCGCCGACGATTTAGGATTCACCTATACCAATGATAACCATTTTTTAACAAATCTTGATATGAATTACGATCTCCATGTTATGAGGCAATGGTTTAACAAGTTACTTGTTAGTGAGAAAACAAAAATGATCTTCTTCAAAAAAGCTGGATCAACTATTTACGATTGTGATATTTTCTATCATTCAGCAGATTGCTTAAAACATACAATGAGTACCCAAAATTTTGACCGAGGTATTATTGCAAACCAATCCCTGCTCTGTGAAATGTTTTAAAATTGAATCCATAAAAGCCTAAAATATTTAGGTTTAGTTATTGATATGAATCTTAGCTGGAAGAAGCATGCACATAGGGTACGGAATTATATGATATCCGCAATTCGCAAAATTTACCAATTGAAGTCATTGTGTTCCCAGAAAATTCTTATGATGGTGTATCATGGTATCGTTCAATCTAAATTGCAGTAGCGGATTGTTTGTTGGGGAGGTACGTATTTTAATACGGTTGAACTAATTTTGTTAGCGCAGAAACATGTAATTCGAATAATATGTGGTAAAAATAAGTTAACTAGTAGTTGGCCACTATTTTGTAGTCTTCGTGTTCTCTCATTAAGACATTTATATATTTACAGGGTTCTAAAAATGTTTTTTGTTAGAAGTGGTAATTTATCTATTCGATATACTTACAGATATAACCTAAGAACGAACATAAAATTTTTTGTTACTGTGCCTAGCCATAACAAACAGCATTTTTTTTACTTTTGCAAGGTTTCGGCTTCATCTTTATTTAATTCCTTACCTCAGTTCATTCGGGATTCGAAAAAGTTGTCATCGTATCTAAAGAGCATTGTAGATTGGCTATTCGGTATTGACATTTTAAAAATAGAATATCTCTTTAAAGTTATTAAATAATGATTTTAACAGGGCATAATACATTTGCAAATTTAAACTGTATTTTTGTAATTTGAATATACTAGAGAAATATTTAAATCAAAAAAAGATAATAATAATTAAATTATATATTAATAATCCCATAACTATTAATTAAATACATAAATGTTACTTAAAGGATCATTCGCCTCTAGTTGTTGTCGTCTAACTAAAGAATGCATCCTAGTCATCTCTCCCAAAATGTTTTTTTTTTTAAATTATGTATCTTAATATATTTTTAAATTTATTATTGTAAAATTTTGTAAATATTTTAGGAATTGATGAATAAAATTTAATAAAATAATAAATAATAAAAAAATATGGAGCTTAAATCCATTGCACTAATCTGCCACATTAGACTAATTAGTTAGTACTGGTAATTCTGAATAACTATGTTCTGCTGGTGGGAGATTTTGATATCATTCAATAGAAGAATTTAAATGAATTGGATAATCTATTAATCGTTTAACTACTATACTTTCTCAAATAATAAATAAAATATTAAAACTCCTACTAATGAGATTGTTGATCCAATAGCAGATACAATATTTCATGAAGTATATGCATCTGGATAATCTGAATATCTTCGAGGTATACCAGCTAATCCAAGAAAATGTTGAGAGAAGAAAGTTAAATTTACTCCAAAAAATATTACAATTAATTGTATTTTTAATCATTGAGAATTTATTGTTAATCCAGTTACTAATGGGTATCAGTGAATAAATCCTGTTATAATGGCAAATACAGGTCCTCATTGATGATATATAATGGAATGTGCTACCATGCTAATACTACTCCTGTTAGTCCTCCAATTGTAAATAGGAATACAAATCCAAGAGATCATAATAAAGAAGGAGAATATGTTAATTGAGCTCCATGTAAAGTTGCTAGTCAACTAAAAAATTTAATTGCCATTGGTACAGCAATAATTATTGTTGCTGAAGTAAAATAAGCTCGTGTATCTACATCTATTCAGATGTGTAAATATATGATGAGCTCATACAATAAATCCTAATAGACCAATAGCTAATATAGCATAAATTATACCTAAAGCTCCAAAAGTTTCCTTTTTTCCTCTTTCTTGACTAATTACATGATAAATTAAAATGTAAACTTCTGGGTGTCCAAAAAATCAAAATAAATGTTGATAGAGAATTGGGTCTCCTCCTCCTGCTGAGTCAAAAAATGAAGTATTTAAATTTCGATCAGTTAATAATATAGTAATTGCTCCTGCTAATACTGGTAATGAAAGAAGAAGTAATACAGCAGTAATTACTACAGATCAAACAAATAATGGTATTCGATCCAAAGTAATTCCGCTTAAAATCTCCTAAATTCCTCCTAAATTTACAGCTCCTAAAATTGAAGAAATTCCTGCTAAATGAAGTGAAAAATTGCTAAATCTACTGAAGCTCCAGTATGGGCAATTCCTGATGATAAGGGGCGATAAACTGTTCAACCAGTCCCTGCTCCGTTTTCAACTATACTTCTAGCTAATAAAAGAGTAAGAGATTGGGGAAGTATTCAAAAACTTATATTATTTATTCGAGGAAAAGCTATATCAGGTGCCCCAACTATTAATGGAACTAATCAATTTCCAAATCCTCCAATTATAATAGGTATTACTATAAAGAAAATTATAATAAATGCATGACCTGTTACAATTACATTATAAATTTGATCATCTCCAATTAATGCTCCTGGATGTCCAAGTTCTGCTCGAATTAAAATTTTTAATGAAGTTCCAACTATACCTGCCCAAGCTACAAAAATAAAATATACTCGTGTTGTACTCAATATCTTTATGATTAGTGGAAAATAGCCATTGTTGCGATTATATGGCTGAAGCTTAGGCAGTAGATTGTAAATCTATTTATGAAGGATATCTTCTTTATTTTATTATAAAATTTAAATTAATACATAAAGTATGAATTACAGATTTACGACAATAATACATTTGATCAGCGCCGTATTCAGTTAATCTGTATCTTTAACATTCTCCCCGCCTTGAAGGTATTGATCGTTCAACTGCTTGTCTTCTCCTGGCAAAGGACATAATTTCGATATAGCTCGTACCACAGTTCATGTTGATGTTTTAACTGTGGCTAATCTTGAAAATGTATTGCCTCCACAATGTAATTTGATGATTGGGGCCAGTCGCCACTTCAGAGGTGGCAGGTTATCTTCCTTAACTAAAACTAAATCTCCAATTTATACCGGCTCAGTTGGCATAATTCACTTGCGGCGATGTTGTAATTCGGCAAGATGTTTTTTAGTCCACCTGGCCCAAAACTGTTGCTGGACCAATCAAGAAGTGACATGGCGTAAGTGGCTGCAGATCTTATTGCTCTACATTCACAATTTTATATTATGCTGTCCGGAAAGTGTAATAATTTTCTGGCATATTCCCCGTCTCGTATACTAGTTATGTCGTGTTGCGACAATCGACACAACTCTGTGTTGCCTTTTCGTTTTTCGTATTGTTAATATCAAATGAAAAAATGAAAAGCTACAAAGAGTGTAGAATGTCATGAATGGTATTCAAAAGTAAACTTGATCGGATGTTCATAACACTCTTACACCATACAACAGTTCAATTTGGAAATAGAGATTACCCTCCATCATTCGTAAAAAAAAATTATAAGAAGATAACTGGAACCGTCTCAGTTGAAAATAATGCGTCTTCATAACAACGAATGAGGCAATCAATTTCTTTGAAATAAAACGCTAAGGCGACTGACTATCAATCATTAAATAAATTTATTTTGTTGATGTCAAAAATTATCATAATAATTTATTCCCGTCCGAGCGACCTGGTACCCAGATTATCTGAATGTTCAGATGCTCGCCCAACTCATTGTGGGATCAGTCCCAATCCAACACTGCCGCTTTCATCTCAGCCAGCTCTTAACGAACTCCAACTCATACTTTGCCGTCTAGCTTGAGGCCATCCGTGAGGAATGGCATAGCTTCTGTTTCTGATATTGACACTTTCCCCGGGATTTTCTTGAAAGGAATATCGTCTAAAAACTGTTCTCAAAGCGTAAAGTTGGTGTATTGTAATCGAGGTTCGCCAGCTCTTTCCTTAACGAACTGCTTGTCGTCGATTGTTTTTTCTGAAAACAATTCCACTGAAATAGATCTGATAGTCGCACAGCCGTATTTTTCACCATCTGCTTATAAGCATACAGGCCGTTCTTTGCACCTTCTCTTTCTTATACCTACAAGTTACCTTGTAAAGAACTGCCCAAGTGCCCACTATATGCTCACTCCGTACATAAATAAAGGTACTACGGTGGTGTAGAGCTTGTATACCAGCTCTGGTTTCAGACTTCATCTATTACCAATGGCGTTCCTGCAAGAATACATAGCCATTATAGCCTTATTTACTCTTTACAAAATGATAAGCTTTCAACTAAGCTTACGGCCCAAGATAACGCTTAGGCCAGATCTCGCTCTATCAGAAATTACTAGTCTAGTACCGCTTTCGGTGGCCGTTCGGAAATAACAGCCACTTTAAATTTTTTCATTAATTTTATCCCATTTTACGGTACCATAAAATTGAAAACTGTTTGAAATATTATAAACTGTTTCTTCGTTGTTTCGAACTGATATTCCCTCTAGAAAAGATTGGCTAAGTGAAGAGATGTTGAACCCTGAAGTTTTGAACTTCTTCACGGATGGTTCACGGATGAGAAACTAAATATGAACCTCTCATTTTGTCTCCCCGAATATTGCAGCGTTTTTCAAGCTGAGTTAATCGCGATAATGTAGGCCGTGGATTGGTTGAAGTATAATGTAGTATCTGTAAGGGATATACACATTTTTTACAGACAGTCAGGCCGCTACTAAAACGCAACGAGCTTATTTTTTTATGTCGAAGGTAGCCCAGAACTGTCTCCTCGAATGACCACTGTAGAAGCTGCGAAGATGTAGAGGAGGAAGAAACTGTACTCCACCTACCCCGCACTTGTCCCCGTCTATCGTTAAGCAGACGTACATTTTTAGGAGCTCCTCTCATCAGCGATCTGGCGGCCCTAAATGCTCTGGATCGTTCAATGAGTAGAGCTGAGAAAATGTTTGTAGTATGGCTTCGGGCCATATTTGTGTCTATGCCGGTCCTTAGGACAGCCACCCTAACCCAACCTAACCTTCAACATTGTTAGCCAGTTCAAAATACCTTTGAAACGTCCATTAAACCTTGAATTTAGAAGGAAATATTATTTAGATATTCTTCAAAGGCTACAATTACTGTAATCTATTGAAATTCCTTAGATTCTTAAAATTTCTGAATCATTGCCTCGTTGTCCATTTCGTTAATGGAAAATACATTACAAGAATTGATATTTTTGTAAGTGATGATTTTTCAAATTTTCATTCTTAGAAAAATTGATTCATAATATTTTACTTATTAGTGGAAGTCTTATATACCATATACATTATTTTACAGTATAATGGCCACTCTAGTTGTTTGAGGGGGAGATAAAAATCCATTTCTCTAAGACCTAAATCGATAAAGATGAATCAATATTTTATTAAATAAAAGTCAAATAGTTTTCCCATTGATTCAATATGTATGTTAATTACTTGGTTGACTGATTTTCCACTATTGACTTTTCATTATGTTATTGCGTCGTATTAAAAAAAAACACAAATCTGCAAATCATCGACAGAGCACAAGAATATATTAAATTTTACATCATAAGAATTATGGCGCCTCCCACACCACAATGAATTAAGATTTCCTTTATACAATAAAAGTTTATGACGATATTCGTTATGAACTATTTCTGTTCAGTATATGCGCTTCCACTACAGTTTATTGACATATATTTTATGTAATGCGACCGACAGAGAGCTGAAAAATTTCAAACACGTGATTGAATTATTATTTTTCATAAAAAACCAAACAACAGCATAAAACATCGGTGAATATATGTTTATATAATATTTTGTACCTAGCTACCACCTACTCGTACAATAATTCTGAGATTTTGCATCGTACACATGACGATCATAATTGCGCGTTTTTAATCCGTTCACATAATTGTATAAAAGCCATAATAATAGGATTTTATGTTCTCAAATTAAACCTGTAAAGAGGGGCAAAAGCAACTACAATTTGTATTCAAATTACCATTTTTAATGATGTTATAATTTTTACCAAATTATTGTTATATTGTTGCTCCAATTTCCATGAATATAAATGGGGAGGCTTAATGATATACACCTGCATAATAAATAATAAATTTGGTATAGTGTGAGTGTTATTTTGATTTTATACTCGCACTGTGGAAGGAGTTGGGGATCCAAACAATTAAAATTTCCAACCATATTATTATTTGAACGATGCCATATCCTACAAAGTGAAAATATTTTTGTTTGTGTATTAATGTAAAACGGTAATGTTATATAGAGTGTAGAAGAGTATCGAGAGCAAAAGCATATTTTCACAATTTCCTTTTGTGTGATTTCTAATTGTGGTCAACCAAAAAATTTGTACTGGAAATTAAAATATTGGTTGTCGGAATGCTGGGAACATTTATTGTAGTAAACAATAGAATCGACAATAAAAAGGTAAATGAGTGCTTTGCCAAACCAATTTTAATTAATTAAAAATCTTTTTATTATTGTGACTAGTGTTTATATATGTACTATAGTTGAACGGTATCAGACAAAATATTTATATTAATATATATGGTATGTCGAAAAGGACTCGAATTTTTTTATTCAGTTATATTATTATGCTCCTCGTCCTAGATCGTTCGCGGTAAAAACATTACAGCAAACGAATATGGCTGTTTTGTGGCTATTGTTCAAACAAAGGCAGTTTTTGCTTTCAATATATTCTAGTATATTTTAATATATGTGCATAAATAAAAATATCACGTAAATAGGGTATGCGACACAGCTCCAAATACAATAACATTTGTTATTTATGGATCATTTTCCTCGTTTGAGTCCCATCAAAATGAGTACTGATTTGGAAAACATTCCGGCCTGTCCGACTCCTCGTGTGATACTTTCACAGATATTGTCATCCTTATAGAAATATGAATGTCGTAGCCTGACATTTTAGCTCTCAAGCATGCAATATGAACTTTAGAGGCCCATTCAAATGGAAAAGACTGTTAAACTTATTGCTGTTTCCTTTGTATTTAAACTTTCATTGTATCCGCAGTGGTGCACGTGTTTTACTTCTTAACAAAACAAATACTTTTTTAATTAAGGACTTTAATTTTTATTCACTCAAATTAACACTTGTTACTTCTTACAAAATCTTAAAACTCTGTTCTTCTAAAAAGAAGAACGTAGAACTCTGTTCTTCTTCATTTCGGTTTAGATGATTATTATTAAATAAAAATGGCTACACTGAAACCAGTACTGCAGCGTCCTTTTAAATTAGCTACGATGTCTTTTGTTGAAAGCAATGAAACAGGTTCCTCAAAAACTGGAAAGTTTGATGTGTGTAGTTGATTAAATGTGATGATGTAGTTATTCCACCATATTGACGGTGGTCCTTGTATATGCGTTTAAAATTGATGATTGTTGAAATTATACAATTTTTTATATCTCTGCTCAAAATGGTGAGCACTTTGTAGAATTGCTCAATAAGGCGAGCTTAATGTAAATTTACTCAGATGTATTCACATCCGGCTCGAAGAACCATCCGGCACCCCCTTGCCCCATCCCCTACATACCGCCGGCCTAGAACCACCATGTTCAATATTATGGTTCGGCTGCTATATGACTGGGAAACGATTCGTCTTGATCTAGGGCACATTTTTAAGATTAGATTTACGGGCACATTTTCTTCTTTTACGACAACTATGTCATCGACTTTGATTGGATTTGGTGAATCTCTCCATTTGGATTTCGATTGCAACGAAGCGAGATATTCAACATTCTAGCGTTTCCAAAAATGTTGAGCCAATTGCTGTACCGTCTGCCATCTGGTTAAGTATGAGGGTTTCAAGTAAGTGATGTCGATTTTGGATATTTTGGTCGCTGGATGACCGATCAGAAAAATGAGATTGGGGGCTAGAACATCGATATCTTCAGCGTTTACTGCACATATTAGTCGGGAATTCAATGTTATCTCGATTTCAACTAGTAAGGTGCGCATTTCCTCAAAGGTAAGTATAGCCTTGCCAATAATTCGCTTCAAATGGCCGATTTGACTCCCGCTTCCCAAATGCCGCCAAAATGAGGTGCGCTGGGTGGATTGAAATGCCATGATATGTAGTAACTGGAAGAAAAATCAGAAATCATTTGCGAATCTGTAATAATTTTTTTAAAGGTTTGCCTTAATCGATTAAGGCAAACCTTTAATAAATTGTCGCATTGTCGCTACTCTTGATAAACTCCACGTTTCGCAACAAATCTTTTTAGTGCCTACAGGAATGCCTCACTGGACATATCGCTGACCACCTCCAAATGAATGGCTTTGGTGCTTAGGCAAATAAATAAACATATATATGCTTTAAATGTTGTCTGGCCCCGTCCCTTTCACATATGTTTTGGTATCGGACCTGCGTAGTCAACCCCAACCTTTAAGAAAGGGCGAATGTATTCAACACGGCAGCTTGCTAGGTTATCCATTAATTGGTTGTTTATTTGTGCCTTAAACCTTATATCACGTATTTGTGGATGATTTGTCGAACTGTATTCTGGCCATTTGGAATCCAATAATGCTGTTTCGTAATTGCTAACGTTAATGATGGACCGGCGTCCTTATTTCTTTTAAGAATATTTTTGCAGTATCAATTTGGTAAGTTGCGACTTCGGATGCAAAATGATTGGATGCTTTGTTGAAAATGGCGCTTAGGAGTTTTCTAGGCGCCCGCCTAAGCGAATGAGACAAAACTCATCCAAAAAAGGACTCAAATGCGTGAGCTTCCTTGATTTACTTATTTCCCCTTTTGGTTTAATTTGCGTAAGCTCGTCTGGATAAAATTTCTGTTGATCTTCTTGGCATAATTTGTACATTGCGTCGAATAATTCACCTATCGTTAGATAGATCCCTTTGATTCTCGCTTCCCTTTGGCCTTTGTATTTGATATGAACCGTAATATATAGGCTAATGTTCGTTGCAAGTTTGTGATGGATGAATATTTCGATGTTAATTGTAAATGTGAATAACTTAGTGTTGGCTTCTTCGATCGTTCCAAAACTAATTTGTTGTTGAGGCCAGAATGCAGCAAAAAATTGACGTATGCCAATTTTCATACCAAAATCATTCAAATTGACCACAAATTACGGTAAAATCAGGAGTTGCTGATAGCGGTATATCAGCAATTCCTGCACATTTACATAGCGGTACACATTGCGGTGAATGCTTTGACCTCTCTAAGCACCATCAAGTGGATCTTCAAGTGGGTATTTATTTGCTTCGTAATTACTTATGTAAGTCAACCATTTTTTTGTATATTTTTTGTGCGATGCCTCCGGCTATATATTCCTGTCGCTCTAAACAGTTCGTCGAAAATTTGCAAGAAAAATTAGAGCGACATGAGAGGTACGTGGCGGACGGTCTAACAACAGTGAAAGCCAAACACATTCAACAGCGATTGACTGATTTGGGTGAAGGTTAGCAAGTCTACAAACGAATGTTACCCTCCTATGAAATTATGGATACGGAGCTGCTGACTGAGCATGTTCGCACATCAATAGAAAATACTTATTTTTTCGTCGTATCCGAGTTTGGGGAAAAATTAGAGGAATTGAGGGAAGCACGACGCAAGGCTTTGGTTGCCCAGCTTCCGACGTTCAATGGCGATTCTTAAAATGGAAAAGTTTCATTGGTACTTTTGATGTCCTTATTCATGACAATCAATCGTTGAGTGACCGGACTAAATTTCAGTATTAAAAGTATCACTAAATGCTGTCGCCGCTAGTGCTGTAGCTGCAGTTTAAAATTCTCCAGAATCACTTCGACAAACCGAACTTTATTTGGGAACAGCATTTCCATGAGATATTCACTTTCAAATCGGTCGATCGGCCTGACCCAAAAGGATTGTTGGAATTACATGATCATTTTCGATCGCATCTCCGTTCAATCGAAGCTCTGAAGAGACCGTGAGTCAACTGGGATAATCTAATGGTGTACACAATGGTATTAAATGAATGAGGCAGATCCGTTTACGTATCTCCCGACCTTGGATGATCTGTGCCATTTTCTCAATTCTCGTGCTCACCGCTTAGAAAGTCACTCGCTCACTTCAACGAAATCATCAACATATTTCTGTGTACATTGCAAATAAAATGGGCAATCAATAGTTCGTTTTCACAAATTTCTGCATTTACCAATATACCAACGTCACAAATTCACCACAGATGTGGAGCCATCGTCATCAGATTCGAGAGCTGGGAGTTTGTTCAATCCTATTAAGTGCAAGCAGATTGCAAGTACCAGTGCTTTAACATCAGTATCGTCACTTGCTGAATCCAAACCCAAGAAGAGTGCAGCCTCCTTCGTGTATTTGGCTACTGCATTGGTGACAGTTTTTGATAATTTTGGACATTTTGTAATTGAAAGAGCACTGTTGGACTCCGGTTCGCAATTAACTTTCATGACTGAGTCATTTTCAACACGGCTAAAAATTCCAAGTTGTAGCAGTGGTACTAAAATTCAAGGAATCGATTCAAACGTAATTTCAACTTTAGCAACAATAACATTGAGTTCAAATATTACTAACTATAAAACCACTTTGGACGTGCAAGTACTTAAATTACCCACTGCTATAATTAACGATATCAAATCGTGGAAAAGTCCGTCAAACATTCAACTTGCCGATCCTGAGCTTTTCAAATCACAGAATATTAATTTAATGCTTGGCGCAGAGATTTACTATGATTTACTTTCTGTTGGTCAAATCAAATTGGCTGATGTGTTACCTACGCTCCAGAATACCGTGTAAGGCTGGATCGATGTTGGAAAAGTCTCGCCTCAGTCGAATTCTGATACTTTACGCGACCAAATCAAAAAATTCTGGAACATAGTGAATCTGTCACATTCCACCAAGCCGCTATCCTCCAAGGAAGCTGATTGTGAAAGACACTTTACAAAGTTCACAATATAATTTGGAACGACGGCTTCATAAATCACTAGAATTATTCGCTACTTATTCTAAATTCATGGACGAATTCAAGATATGCAACATGCCAACCTAGCCGCTGTTACTCCGCCGAACAGCCGGACAGCTCGTTCAACAAACCGCGAGTGGTGTTTGACGGCTGTGCCAAGCCATCTAGTGGAAAATCGTTCAACTCAGTTTTAATGGTTGGATCTGTTGTTTAGACTGACTATTTTCAATTTTAATTCGGTTTCGAGCACACGCTTATTCATTTAGCGCCGACATTACCAATATGTATCTGCAAATACGGGTGCTCGAGGATAATCAAAGATATCAACTCATCCTATGGCGAAACGCTCCGACTGAACCGCTTTCAACTTTTAAATTGAAGACCGTGATTTATGGAACATCCTGCGCCCTGTTTATCGCCACAAGAGGTCTTAAGCAACTGGCTCTTGATCACAAGGATACCCTATCTGCTGCTGCCGAAGCAATTGAGAAAGATTTTTACGTTGACGATGTACTTCCCGGTACCAATTCAATAGTTGCTGCAAAAGAGCTGAAAAATGAAATAATAAATATAATGCGACCTGCAGGCATGGACTTGAGAAAGTAGTGTTCCAACAAGACATTCCCATGGAGTTTATTGACACATCGCTCAAAATTGACGATCATGAACACAACAAAAACCCTTGGAATTTTATGGCATCCGCCCACTGACAATTTCAACGTTTTTATCAAAATCGCTCGGATTTACGATCCGCTTGGTCTCTTGGCTCCGGAGGTCATATTGGGAATGCTGCTTATTCAAACACTTTTGCCAACTAAAACTAGACTGGGACCAATCACTTCCCCGGAGCCTGCACACCCATTGGCAGACGTTTCAACAGAGTCTTAGTTGGCTCAACAAGTTCACGATCAACCGCCACCTGTTCAACACTGACGAACCACGTAGCATCCATATACACGGATACATCCGTTAAGCTACTTTGCGCAAAGTCACGCGTCGCGCCGCAATCTACCTTACCTCGTCTAGAATTGTGTGCAGCGGTATTACTTGCTCAGCTAACGCACAAAATACACCAGAAACTGAATTTCAACGTAGAGCAAACATACTATTGGTCGGATTCAACCACTACTCTTTATTGGATTAACTCGTGTTCATCCAGATGGAAAACGTTCGTTTCGAATCGAGTCACAACCATATAAGAAGTTTCAAAAAAAAGAGAATTGGCTACACGTACCGACGGAATGCAACCCAGCTGATCTGATTTCGCATGGCTTGACACCTGAGAAATTCATTCAATCAGATTTATGGCTGCCCGGACCGGCATTCCTGTTAAAAGAAGGTTTATTCTGGCCAACGCTTCGCAACGAGTTTTCAGTGCCTGAGGACATGCCAGAATTAAAGAAAATTCAATCAGTTGCCGCTGTTGCAAGTGATTCACCAGATGTGTTGAAGGAAATAAAGTTTCATCATGACTTCAAACCACTTAAAAGAGTGGTTGCGTATATACTGCGCTTCAAACTTAAGCCGCAATTTAAATTTAGTGGTTCGCTAGAACTACAAGAATTAGATCAAGATATTCCAATGATGCAACAGATGGGGACAACTATCATCTACGGCTAAGGAGCCTTGTTATCTATATAGGAAATTAATTTTTAGTAGGTTTCATTCCTCTAATTGAGTTTTCATCGCGAATAGAAGTGACAGGCAAATTGTTTTCCGAAAATAATTTTCTGCTACATTAATAAAATAATTTTTAATTGTTTATTGACTTTATAGTGTGATAAATAGTGATTGGGAGTTTTGATATACTGAATTTATGTACATAGTACATTTATTGTTATTGTGGGTTCTTGTTCTGTGTTTTCGTTACTTTTTGTTGGTGTTGTGTTCTTCCATGGTATACTTCTTGAATTCATTATAATGATTTCAAAAAAAGAATAATTGTGTATAATATGTACTATAGTATTAATTTAAATAATTAAGTAAAATTATAATTTTACAAATAATATGTGTTTGTATAAATTAATACTCATTGTGAGTGTATAGTATAATCTAAGTGTAATTAAGTATTGTGGTATATACAGATACAATAGAAAGATTTTGCAATGAATAATTGCTGTGTGTGTGATGCTGTAGTGACGGAGAAATTTTTTGTTTGTGCTAATGCGTGTAAATGCATTATACACAGTAAATGTGCCGGGGTTGATTCAGATCTAGTATTTGACGTTATTGCTAGTATATCAAATTTTTCATGGACATGCAATGTGTGTGAAAATCGTTCGGACGTTCATAGTGCTAAAACTGCTGCAATTATTGCTGATCTGGATAAATTAAAACAGTCGATACAGCCTTCATCTCAAGATAACCGTAATGTAGTAACGGGCACAAGCATACCCACACCATTACAATACCTAGTGTCATCGTCGGCAGCATCATCATCACCTTCATTGCGAACACACCGACACAGTGAGTAGTTGAACAAAGAAATGGCGCATTAGCCTAAACGAAGCAAAGTCGGTTCACGTAAACTTCACAAACCAGAAAGTTAACTGGATTCCAGTGAAACTTAATTCAAGGCCGGTTCCAAATTCAAATACAGCCAAATACCTCGGCATGACTCTCGATTGCAAGCTTAGATGGAAAGAGCATGTTAAAAAGAAAAAAGAAGAATTGAACATTAAATATAGGAAAATGTATTGGCTAATAGGTAGAAACTCTGAGCTTACAATACATAACAAATTGCTATTATATCAGCAAATACTTAAACCAATATGGACCTACGGTATTCAACTTTGGGGTTGTACCAAGAAGACAAATGTACAAATGATTCAATGTTTTCAAAACAAAGTGCTGCGTGGCATTGTAAACGCACCATGGTACATTAGAAATGATAACCTCCATAGGGACTTAAATATGGAATATGTAAGTGAAGAAATACAAAATCATGCAAAGAAACACATTCAGCGGATATCTCGGCACCAAAATGCAGACATACGAAGTTTGTTGGATACCACCAATGCAGTAAGAAGACTTCAAAGGCAGAAACCTTTGGAATTGGGCAGTTGTATTTAATTCGGATAGAGAAAAATAATTACTATGTAAATTCAAACGGGAGTAACCATTGGGCTACTGCCCGTCAAATGTGAATCTTCATTTAAGAAAGATAAATTACTAAATGATTTGTAAATCAGTTGTAATATTAAATAAAGGGAAAAAAAAAAAAAAAAAAAAAAAAAAACCTTCATTAACATTACCTTCATCTTTATCGTCATCGAATCGGAATTCGATTCAAAAAAAGATAAAAAGCAGAGGTAATATTATAAACAAAGAAAGATTACCTGTTGTCACAAATGGAACTGGGCCATCAGCTAATACTCGGTCAAATGACACAATTATTGATAAAACCGTTACCATTGATGCAAGTAACAGTACCAGTAAGTTAGTAGCTGATATATCGTCGCAGTCAAAATGCAACAATAACAGAAACAATAATAATAATATTATTGGAAATAATGTTATTATTGGGTCATCAGTTGCAGTTGACAATGTAATTTGTGCAGCTGATGCAAGAAAATGGTTCTTCATTTCCCGCCTTCGGAATTCAACAACGGAAGCTGAAATTATGAAGTATATCAAAGGTAAATTTGATATTCACGATTTTCGTTGCCTTAAACTAAAGCATCGGTTTGAAATGGAGTATGCTTCATTTAAAGTGAACACTTCAGCAAACATGGTGGACAGATTGTTGAACTGAAATATGTGGCCAGTGGGTGTACTGGTTAAAGAATATGTGAATCCGGATATTTATCGCCAATTCCGTTTTCAACGGAGCCGTCGCATACATTCTCCAGTTTAGTAAATTACAAAAAAATTATTAATAATAATGACAGTAATAATAAAACTAATAATAATAATAATAACGATAATACGAATATTTATAATATTGATGCTAATAATGGTGGCGAAGAAGTGGGTAATTATATGAATAACGATAAATATTGGTTTAATATATATTACCATAACACGGATGGAATGCGCACAAAAGTGGATAAATTTTTTACATCGATTATGGAAGAAGATTATGACATCATAGTCATAACTGAGACATGGCTGGTTCCTGCTATAAAGAATGAGGAATTCTTTCCTGCCTATTATATAGTTTTCCGCAGAGATCGGCACGAAACTGGAGAGTGTCTGCATGTTGGTGGTGGTCTACTAATAGCTGTAATAAATCAGTATAAATGTCTACAAATTAATATTGCATCCGGTGATATTGAAATCCTTTTAGTAAAGGTAAAAATGGCCAAAGGAAATCTTTTCGTTTGTGCTACGTATGTTCCCGGGAAATCTACAAGTGAATTCCTTAAGGAATTTATCGATATAATTGGAAATAAAATTCATCCCAAAATGGAAGAAAATGATAGTTTGTGCATCGTGGGTGATTTTAACTTTCCAAACTTAAATTGAAAACGAATTGATGGAATACTTACACCGTTTGGTAACACTGCCAATACTTCTTTCGTGATAGATTCATTTTTTGAAATGGGTCTAAGACAACATAACGAAGTGCACAATCGGAATGACTCACTTTTGGATCTTGTTTTCACTAACGATAATTTACATCCATCAGTGCAATCTTGTGAAGACCTGGCTCGCTCATCAAGTATTCATCATACGCCGTTGTTAATTAAGTTAAGTTTTCAATGTTTCGACGATTATGTTCCAAATAATAATATTTTAATCTTTGATTTTAGAAATGGTGATTATGACTCTCTAAATGGATTTCTTGAAAGTATTTCCTGGGATTTCCTTTGTAATGAGAAGGATATTGAAATTATGACTAGCCGGTTTTACGAAATTTTGTATGTGGGGATGGATCTATTCATTCCAAAAATTGTCAACAAACATAATTCGTATCGTGAAAAGTGGTTTACCAAAAAAACTGGTTAATTTATATAACCGTAAAACCAAGGCACACAAACTGTATAAAAAGACGAACACATCAGCTGATTATGCATTGTATTCTCACCTTCGGTATGAGTTTAAGGTTTTGAATCAATTTATGTATGGTAATTATTTGTTAGAAATTGAATCTGGTATCAAGTCCAATCCATCGTGTTTCTGGCATTATATTAACTCTAAAAGAAAATCTGTTGGTTATCGTTTACTCATGAATCATAATGATAGGCAAGCTCATGATCTAAATTCTGTTTGTGAATTATTTGCAAGGTTTTTCAAATCCGTTTATTCAGTCGAAAATGTTTTAATATCTCCCAGTGACCAAGTCTTGGTCAATAATCCTATTCACGGTATTTCTTCTTTTACGGGGGAACAAATCAAAATGGATTTAGCCGGAATTAATAGTAAAATGTCTATGGGCCCTGATGGTATTCCCTCACTACTCTTAAATAATTGCGCCGAAGCCTTAAGTGGCCATTTAGCACATTTATTTAATTACAGCCTTAGGCTAGGTATTTTTCCCCAGTGCTGGAAACCCTCGTATGTAATTCCAGTATTTAAATCGGGACCTAAAAATTCAGTTGAGAACTATAGAGGAATAGCTATATTATCTGTTATTCCTAAACTTTTTGAAAAACTGATAAAGGATTGTATTTATCTTAATATTAAAAACTTAATTTGGCAGATCAACGACAACCAATCTTGCGGTATTTGTTAATGATGCGATATGCTGTTTAGAAAAAGGTGCCCAAGTTGACACTATCTATACAGATTTCAGTAAGGCCTTTGACAAAATTAATCACAAATTATTAATTGATAAATTGATTAAACTGAATTCTAATTTTATTCCTATAAAATGGTTATCATCTTATTTTTCGCAGAGGTCTCAACTAGTACGTATTGGTAAAAATTATTCTGAGAAGTTTACAGTCTCATCTGGTGTTCCTCAGGGTAGCCATTTTTAGGTCCATTATTATTTATTCTATTTGTTAATGATATTGTTACATATTTTAAGTTTTGTAAATGTCTGTTATATGCAGATGACCTTAAAATTTACGCTACTATCCGAAATGGTGCAGACGTTTTATTGGTACAACAGGACCTTAATCGGTTTAGTGATTGGACTACCGAAAATCGTTTAGCTCTCAATACCTCCAAATGTGAAACAATGTCATTTGTACGAATTAAGATATTAATTGTAGCTCCGTACAGTTTACAAAACGTGGAAATAGATAGAGTTACTCAGTTTATTGATTTAGGTGTTTTGCTTACAGATAACCTAAGTTTTACTAAACATATAGAAATGATTGTAGCTAGAGCCGGCTCGATGCTCGGTTTCATAAAGAGACATGCTCGTCAATTTTCTGACCCATATACTCTCAAGACATTATATACTGCTTTTGTTAGGTCTATTTTTGAATACGCTGTAGTTATCTGGGGTTCTGGTTATAAAATCTTTAGTGATCGTATTGAGCGGATTCAAAAAAAGTTCTTAATATTTGCCCTCCGAAGACTTCCAAGGTCAACTTCAGGATTTAGTTTACCTTCTTATGCCGGTCGTTGTACACTTTTGAACATTCGTAGTCTTGAATTCAGAAGAGAGATGCTTCATGCAGTATTTGCTCGGGATGTAATTAGTGCTAAGATTTTACGTTCATTTTACGCACACATACATTTTGTGCTCATTTTACGTTCCTAAGAGAATTCTTCGTCCACGACAGTTAAGACTGAGTATTGCTTTTCATCGTACGAATTATGGAATTGATGAACCGGTCACGCGTACGTCAAAATATTTTAACCAATATTCAGAATTTTTCGATTTTAACATTTCAAGGGATCTTTTTAAGAGTCGTTATCGAAATAATAATTTGTAACTCTTTTTTATATACAAAATTATTGGTATTGTAACCTATGCTATTTGTTAGTGCTGGTAATAAATAAATAAATAAATAAATAATTTCAGCCTAATTCCGGCTAAAAATTGTTGTAGGTCGCTAAACACGTCATTTATGTTAGGGGAGTTTCCCTTTGGAATTCAATTCCATTGGAAATTAAGAGATTAGGATCGGCAAAATTATTTAGGTCAACATTTTTGGAGTGGCGTGATTGATGGGCAATACGTAGTTTTTTAATTTATTTTTATTAACTTTGTTATTTTTGTTAATTTTTAATATTATTTCACCTCGTGCTGTACATTTTATTGTAAATGAGCTACTGCTCAAAATAGGATGTGTAAGCATGAGGTGGAAATTGTTTGAAAAAATTTAAGAGGTTTTTATGCCTAATGGAAGCAACTTCATTATTTTTTTTTTTGTTTCGATTGCTTTGTTTCCATGTGTGCTTTTCCTTTTAAAACTAAATTATTTATAAAATACTACTACTACACTATAAATAAATAAATTTTCAAAGAATCAGAACGAGTTAACGCCGCAGTTGGTATAAGCTTTGCTGGTCTGTTTTCGGTTCATTATCATGTAAGAGGCAAACCACCAACGAAGACGTATCTATGTCTGTTTATTTGTTTTGTCACAAAGGCAGTCCACCTCGAGTTGGCTTCCGACCTTAGATCAAAGGCATTTCTGGGTTGCTTCAAGCGCTTTGTGGCCACCCGAGGACTGTGCATACATGTTTATTCCGACAACGGCACCAATTTTACTGGCGCTAACTCTGAGCTACGTGAGCTTTATTCACTGCTGTCGTCTAATCAATTGAAGAATGAGCTCATTTTGGCGAACTGCATGAAGCTGGGGTGAAACTTGCCAAATTCCATCTGCGCCGTACGATGGGTCTAGCGAAGTTTACATACGAACAGCTGTTGACGTTGGTCAAACCAGATGAAGCGGCTTTAAATTCACGACCACTTTACGGCTCCAATGACTTTGATTGTCCTACAGCGGGGCACTTCTTGATCGGGCGACCACTTTACACTTTACCGATGTGTGCTGATCGGCCGCCGCTTGAAACCTGGAAGCAGATTGATTTTCAGCACCTCATATTTTGGAATCGTTGGTCACACTAATATTTACGAGCCCTACAGCCATAAATGGGCCAAACCGACACGCAATCTCACTGTTGGCGATTTGGTAGTCCTCTTTGACGATAACCAACCTCTAGTTAAATGGAAACTCGGCCGGGTGGTTGAAATATACATTGGCCACATTTTTCCGGATTTTTTTTGGAAAATTACACAGCACGAAAAGCTTGTACTCCATCAACTTTTATATAGAACTTAATATTAACATCATACACATTTTTAACAAATGAACTATGAAATTAATTATATTGAAACGCAATAAAACAGAGAATTTAAAATATAATTGAAGTTAAATAAAATTTAGTTAATTTACAATAGCTAAAGACAAAAATCGTTGTTGACCGCACGACAGATAACGATCGTGTGACATTTGACAATTGATTTTGAAACAAAAAAAAATTAAAAATCAAATTAATCGAATTAATTATCAAATTTCCATAGCGCTGCAAAAAATTCAACGAAGAATGACAATGTGATGTTTTATTTGATTCAAATTTTTAGACTTTGTGTTAAAAATAGAGCGGCCGAACTAAAGGCAATCGCTTACAAGAACAGGATAAATGGAATTGGGATGGTAAGAAAGTGTCATCCAGAACACACATAACGATTAGTAAGCGTCATAATGACAGACAACGATTCGTTCAAAAACTAAATTTTAAAATTTGTTACTCTGCGATCATCACGTTTTTGCAAACTAATTATGTTTCAAATATTTGAAAAAGCGTTCAAAATTTAGAGGGTCCTTGAAAAATAAAATTTAAACAAAACTTAATTTCATAATTTGAATTACCTCAAAATTCAATCGATGGACTATTATTTAAAATTGCGTGTGCCTTTTATGTATTGCACAGCTTGCAAATTTTATTGAATTCGCTTTGATTAAAAAATAATAAAAATTATTTCTTCCTTTTTAGTCCTCCAAATCAATTTCACTGCCTTCTTTATTGTATATATTGTATAATATTATATTGTATTTTCACGATTCAATGCAGCAGGAACAATTTCCGCTTAAATTCTTACGAAACGAACAAAAACGTTCGCGTTCACATGACTGCGTGCACGAGTATAAGCTCTTTCCTAATCTACAAATATAGAAAAGCATAAAAAAAAATGTTAAAAAAAAAAGTTTCCAAGAAATAAAACAAAACGAAAGATCTACAAACAAATCATGTAAGTCTGTATGGTATGATTCCAACTCTTGTTGTTATATTTTATTAACCTTTTTGATTTTCTAATTTTCTGTGTAAATAGTACCAAAGTACATGGCATTTTATTTTGTTCGACTCTACTAAATTTCCCATTCTTTGTTTATTTAATGAGTTGGAGCAAGTTACAACACTATATAACATCACCGCAAAGCACAGCAAAAAAGGGGTATTTATTTTGAGGCGTTTTTTAGGGAAAGCAAAAAACGTTCCCATAAAAAATTTGAAAAAAATTTGCATAAAATTAAATTTCAAATGGGTTTCGAGTAAATATTTTGTTTTGTAAGTCGAAAAAATTATGACCAAAATCTGGTTATTTGTCTTTCGCCCTTACACACATACATTCGTATCGATCGTATATGTACGTCAATGGAACGGGAAAGTTTAACCAAAGAAAATATTTGTACAGAAAGTTTTTAGAAGAATATCAGTTTCGAATGGAGTGACCGAGTATAAGTTTGTTGATACAAAACACTTGCTTTATTTATTTCAAACATTTATTTATTGAGTATGTGTTAGTGTAATTTATATCTTTGCTCTAAAGTTAGACACGTCTTTTGTTATGCTAGACATCGAAAGAGAAATAAATTTCCACTTTTTGTTTTTTTGCAGTACATATACATAAATGGATGAAAATGGATATAGGACATCGAAAATTATTGTTTTGTCTTCTTTAACAACGAATTGATTGATTTAAGTAAAAGCATACGGATGGGTTGTCTAAAAAAGATCATTGTCCAGAGGCAAATAGAATGAGCTTGTGGAATATATCCTTTTAAATTTGACATTGAGATTATTATGACCGTTAATTTGTAATTCTAGATGTTTATTTGTTTTATTTATTAGCGGACTAAAATCGTAATATTATAAAATTTAAGCAAACAAAAGCTCTCCTATTTATAATTCTGTGTTTTTTTTAATAACATGATATCTGCAAAGAACTTGATTTTCGGGAAATTTCTAAAATTTTCGTGTAAAATCAGTTTAATAAGATGACAAAAATTAATAAACCTTTTAACTTTTAATAAATTTATGTTCCTTTTGTTTTAAAATCAATATATGTCAGATATCATAACAGGCAACAACGCCACCACATGTTCAAGGTGTTTCTTGGGTCGCTGATCATGATTCTGAAGTCTAAATTGCTTCGTCACCTCACATTTTCTAGAATAGCTAAAAAATGTATCATTGTGTACTGTATTTTACTTTCTTTTGTGGTCCTTTGTTATTTATTCGAGTATAATTTTTTTTTAAATGTTGCCAATGGCCTTATTCTTGAATCTTTCTACATAAGAAACTCACAAGAAGAAATCAAATCTTAAGCTAAAAATTAGTACATATTTTAAGTCTTAACCAATGTTAATACTTATTGTTAGCTGTTAGGGCTCACAATTTAATTAATTTAGATTATACTTATACTCGTAAGTATAGCATAATCATTTGGAAAATTTACAGGTTCACAGGTTCATCAGTCCAAGTGGATCTGTTCTTCTCAGTCGCCTAAATCGCGGCTGTTTTAGTATTTTCCTGGCCAATTCGTTGGGATGTGCTTCTAGTTTTGAATAATATTTCGAACTGAATTCTTTAATTGTTTCTTTAACGGTTTTGATCCCAGGGTCGTCATGTATATTACTATTTCGAATGTACCAAGGAGCATTGGTAATACTGCGAAGTATTTTCGCTTGGGTTCGTTGCAGGAGTTCTCTGTTTGAAGCGCTGGTGGATCCCCATAACTGAATACCATATGTCCATATGGGTTTGATTATTGCTTTGTACAGTAAAACTTTATTGGCTAATGACAACTGAGATTGTCTTCCCATCAGCCAATATATTTTGGAAAATATAATTTTTATTTGATTGCGCTTTGTTTCAATATGATTTTTCCACGTTAACCCTCTATCCAGAAGCAAACCTAAGAATTTTACCTTCGTTTGTTGAGGAATATTTTTATCGTTTAATTTCACTGCCCACCGGCAGGTTCGCTTGTTTAGCGTGAATATGACATGAGTTGATTTGTTTTCGTTCACTTTTATTCGCCATGCCTTTAGCCAGTCCGCGGCTTTGTTTAAGTGATTCTGTAATTCCTTTGAGGCAATTTCAGGATTAGTGTGAGACACCAAGATGGCCGTGTCATCGGCAAATGTTGATATTATTAATTTGTTGGTTACAGGTATATCAGCTGTGTACAACAAGTATAATATTGGTCCTAGAACGCTGCCTTGCGGGACACCTGCATTAATATCATTTAAGCAAGTAGTTGCGCTGTTTTGTTTGACCATGTATTGGCTTTGAAGAGGATAGTTTCCCAAAGCTGAGTGAAATTTTTTCGGTAGAAGCTCTTCAATTTTGTAAATTAGTTCATCGTGCCAAACTTTATCAAAAGCTTGGGCGATATCCAAAAAGGCAGCAGAACAATATTTTTTTTCCTCGAAGGTGATTTTGATCTGTGTACTTGCTCTGTAGTACCATGTTAGTTTCGGAATCCTAATTGATGGTCTAGAATAATGCGCCGTTCCTCTAATATTGGTTTCAATTTCGTTAGTAACATTTTTTCAAATAGCTTTGAGATTGTGGGCAGCATGCTTATTGGACGATATGATGAGATTTGCGTTTCATTTTTCCCTGGCTTATGTATCATTGTGATCAAAGATATCTTCCATTTTTGAGGAATATAACTGGTATTCTTAACTTTCCTCCAATTATACTTTATAGGTTTGTAGGACAAACCATCATCCATTTGCTGGGGTGGCACGAAATAATTATCTTCTTCGTGTGGGACGAATACTGTTTTTAGATTAGCAGCAAAAGCATTGGCTTTTTCTTCATCACTTCTCGCCCAATTTCCAGTTGGTAGTCTAATCGGTGGATTCGAATTTGTTGGCATTTTCAAATTTTTTGTTGCCTTCCACAAAGAATAATCTGTCCTCTCGGTTGCCGAGAGATCACTTAAATAGTTCTTTACACGATGGTTTTCTTCTTCGCTCAAAGCAAATGTTAGGGCCCTAAAACCTCGATTTAATTTCCATTTCAATAACGGTGATTTTGTTTGCTGCCATTGACGGCGAATTTTTCGCTTTTCCTGGATTAGTTCCTGTATATTATTTGATAGTTTATTAACTTTTTCCGAACTAATCCCAGGGTCTTGGCGGCCTTGGGCTCTTTGAGTAAAGATGCCAAGTGGCCGTGAATTGGTAGGAGTATTTGTGCGAGTTTCGGTATAAATTGGTAGTAATTTACCATACCGACAAATCGCTGAATACTTTTAATTCAGGTCGTTATTGCCGTTTTGTGAACATCTTCAGGCTCGACGGGAATTAAATGATACGCTCTGACTAGATCAATTTTGGAGAAAATTTTGCTACCATGTAAATGCATGGGGAAATTTTGAATATGTGGTAAAGGATAGCGATCCGGTGTTGTGACCAATTTAATCGCCGACATGGTCCCCAATCTAGATCTTTCTTTTTGACCATGTGCAAAGGGCATGAGACGGGCGATGCCGATGGCCGACAAATGTCTAATTCCACCATGTGCTGAAATTCCGTGAATGCAGCTTTGTGACGGATTGGATCTAACCTACGTGGTCTTGACACGGGCAGATGACCTGCGGTGACGATATGGTAAACCACGTTGTGTCGGACTGGTAAATTGTAGTTCGGCTCTGGGCCCCTATTTCTGAATACGAATACGAACAAAAAATCTACGAATTCGTATCATTGGTATTTTTGAATACGAATACGTTTATTTCTTGTACGAATTCGTGTAAGCATGATTCGTGACAAAATTTCCCTTATTTCACAATACGAATTCGAGCAATTTTTGTTCGTTCAAGAACGGATTTTGGTTCGATGACATAATAGCTAACGACACCAATAATAAACAAGCAAAAAATACAAGATGTACACAAAAAATTTATATTTTTAATTTTTTTTTTAATTTTTAATAGAAATACAAATTTTTAAAAAACTAAAAGCCAAATTTTTTTAATTGAAAATATTTTTTATTCAGCAAAATTTCACATATTTTATGTAAATATTAATTTGTTGACTAATTATCGGGTCCCTCAATGCCGCAATCACAATAAATTAAATAAATAAAACTAAAATTTCACGAAATATGTAGCTATGAATTTTTCTAGGTACAGATTTGTATTTCCTTTTATTAAATAAAATTTTTTATTTTGATATAAAATAATATTTATCCAATATGGCGCGGATTCGTTTTTATTTATTTACGTAGCCAATTAAAACTAAATTGATGCCAAAAATTTGACATATTTACGTTTATTTTCAGATTTACACTGTCATTTTAAGGATTTTTCACGTAAAATAAAATTTCCCTTTGCCTACACTATAAAAATTAAAATAGGTCGTACGTTCGTATTCAGAAATACCAATTAATTTTCGTATCGAATAGCATTTTCGTTTCGTATACAAATTCGTATCGTATTCAGAAATAGGTCCCCTGCTGTAAGTGAAAGAAATTGTTTGAGCAGAGTGCCGTAATCATTGTTAACCGTGAAATGGATCGGTGTCAGTGTGTCGACACCAACCGGATCAACAAGCCATTTGTTTCTAGGGTCGACAAGAAGTCCGAATTTGCATAGAAAATTGGCCCCAATGATCGGACGATTCACAGCAGCTATAATAAAAGAATAGCAACTCCGTGCCGTAAGTGTGGATGGGTGTGCCATTGGCGGCCGAAAGGACTAGATCAGGACATCGTTTATGAACAGAATATAATTGTTTAAAATGTGCTACTGGAATAACCGAAAGGTCAGTGCCAGTGTCAATAAGGTATGTTAATTTTGTAGTTTTGTCAAAGAGATGGAGGCGAATCGAGAATGAACTCGTCGTGGCAGTCGAATTGATGGTATGTGGTGTGGTAGTCGCGACCCGTTGGTTTATTAGTTTTTTTGATTTACGTCTACATACTTGCATGTCGTTGTACTGGCCTTGCGCCAATTGCATAGGCTGATGCACTGTAGAAGAGAAATGTAAAAACAATATGACAGAAAAACCTGACTTTTTTTTTATGAAAAACTGGAAAACTGATCAACGATCCAAATAAACTGGGAAATCTAGTCATAACTGAGAATAGGGCAACCATACTACACATGCATAATTTGTGCTCCGTTTGCTCGTACGTGATTTTCAGTTTCAAAAATACGCGTTTTTTTTTAATTTTTTTCGTATTTGGCTCACGATGATTTTGAAATGCAGGATGATGTTGTATATTGTATGTGTATGCGTAGATTTTCTGTTGATTTTAGGTTCTATTTTTTTTTCTGGTCGATATTCACACATACATGCAATATTATTTGTTCGACACATATGCTTCCGTAACATAATTTCTATACAATGTTTTACTTACTCCTGCCGCTAAAGATATTTTCACATGACAAATTAACAATGATTTTTATTTTTATATTTTAGAAGATCGATTTCGGATTACTTCTTTCAGTTTTATTTTAAACAACTATTCAAATATTTTTACATTATCCTGCTTATATATGTTTAGATGATATGTTATTTGGCTCCTCCTTCTTTTGTTAAAATTATTATTATTTATGATGTGGGGCTGGTGATACATTTTGGTGGTCTTTGTGTTTATTTTGTTATTTAAGAGGTTGTTGTTGGTACATTTTTTTATTAAATTAAATTTGATTATAATCACTAAATTAATTAAAATTTGATAACACCAAATTAAGTTATAATGGTGTATTGTATTATATCCATTTTTGGTTTGTTGTATTTATTTTGTCACATAAATTTTATAATAGAAATAACTTAATTATTTTTCATAATGTAATTTATTTGAAAAAAAAAGTCATTCCTTATAGCAAAGAGTATGGAATATCAAGAGTACCGAGTTTCATTTCTCTTGATATTACATTCTCTTTGCTTATAGCAAGCAGATTCCCTATTGCTCCTTCTTCGTTTTTTTTATCAATTATTATTGCACATTTATATGTACATATATTGTAATTGTTAAAGATACACTAGAATACAAATAAATGCTCGTGTGCAACTAAAATAGTATGATTTAAAATATCATAATAAAATATTTTTGATATCTCATGTTACATTTTAATTAGAAAAATCATTTATTTAATTATTTCAAATAAAAAGTGTTTATAATTTTTAAGAAAATAATTGAAAAAACAAAGACCACAAGAGACGTTCACGTCAAATATCTACATACCTATATTGAAAAATCTAAATATGGCACGATTATTAAAACACAGTAAGTTTTATCGTACAGTTAATTTATATATTCTAATTTCAGACAAATAATTTGCACATTCTTCCACATCAGTGAAAAAAGAAACATTAAGGGAGACTCTTGCCTTTCCAAGAAGGAAATACAAAATTCATTTGTGTCATTATAAAAGGTAACACTCATTTTACAAAATTTTATAAATAACAAGAAAAGAAAATTAATGTTCGTTATATGGAACTACAGAAGCAGAAAAAAACCGGGAGTTTCGTAAAATTATTTAAATTGGTGATCCAATAGAATTTATCCAAGTGTGTGTTGCGGGGGAACATGTACTTTTAAAAATATTTTAGAAGCTTTGGCACATGCTTAAATATATTTATCGGAGTAGATATAAAATATCCTCCAAATTGTGAGCATGTTTGGAAATTTGTTCAGAAAGCAATATGTAGTTACTGAAACAATAATTTAATTTTTATTATGCATATTTTTGAATTTAAGAACTGTTATTTTAATTTTCATTTTTCACTCTATTTTGTAATATTCTTTCTATCAATATATGCAGGGCGACTCATTTTAATAAACAAAAATTGTCAAGGAAAATGAGGATCATTTATCTGTACTAAAGTCCTTGACCTTCAGTCAATTTTTAAGGTCATTTGTAGGTCAAGGTCATTTTTTAAAAGAGTTGGACATTTTACGTACGAATATGGATTTTCCATGACCTTCCTAGGCCATAGGAAGGAGTATAATTTGGTTATAATGCTTATGATTTGCTATGAAAATTAAAACAAAAAAAAAATGAAGAATTTATATACACCTATCCCCCGCTTTACACGGAAGATAGGTTCCTCACAAAACCGTGTAACTCGAAAAATTTACTTCTATTTCTATCAAAGTTGATACTAGGAATTCGTAATACAACACGTACAAAATTGTATTCTTTGCATGTATGTTGGCAGTACAACATTTAAAATGTTACTGTCAATGTTTTTGTTAAAATTTTTTTTTGATTTTAAAAACAGTGTAAGATCAGAAACGTGTTAAACGAATAGCTTGTTAAACGGGGGATTGGTGTATTTACTAAAATATATTCCTTCAGGTGACCTTGGTAGGCCATTGGTAAAAACATATTCGAACGTAAAATTTCCCACTCTTTTTGAATCTCTTCTTAAAGAAATGACCTTGACCTTTAAGTGAACTTGAAAGTCGACCCGCATTAGTACAGATAAATGAGGCCCGTTGTCCTTGAGAATTTTTGTCCAAACCGTTTTTATGTAACTGGCTAATGTTAGGAGATGTTTAGATCCGTTAATTAAAATGGATCACCCTTTAAATATATAATATGATGTATGAAGATTGTACCAATGCAACTTTTCACGCCGCCCAACCTTGTCAACACTGTTGGGAACACACTCGAGTTTTGCTTTTGAGACCGGTAACAACCATCGAACCACGGTCTCTTCCACATGAAGGGACAACACAAAACAAAATACAATTAATTTTTAATTCACGAAACTTAATAATACACCTTAATTAAATTCAGTCTGGTTTTGGATTTCATTGCAGCAACAGCGCGCTCGTCTTTAATTTCTAACCGACTTCATGTCGTCAACTATGGTGGTAAATTATATTTAAAATGGTGATAAAAAAATAATAGAAAATTAAATTGTATTAAATTAAATATATTTATACAAATAAATAAATTAAAATCTAATAAGCCAAGCATTATAGCATGATCTCCTGGGCACACACCGTACACCCGTATAAATATAACAAAACCGAAGGATAGGATAGGATTATTAGTTGGGACAGACTCGACCCGGTTACAGACACCATGCGATCGATAGTTAGTAAATTATTAGTACAATATATAGTAAATAGGTTAGCACAAGATAGCACAATCTAACTACATTATTAGATGATCATTTCTCTGGAATCCAGGGCTGGATACTCAGGACTCCCTAAATCTAAATCAGGACTTAAAAAATTATTAATGTTGTAATTTTCCCTGTCTGCCTATTATTAATTTACCTGAAAAAATATTTAAGAAAAATTTAAAATTACTAAGCTAAGATTACAAAAACAGCGCCTATTTCATTTTTCATGGTCCTTCTATAACTAATTAATTAATTATTACGTACTGCAACAAGAATTAAAATAAACGTAAAAACTATTTTAAACATAAAATTTTACTTAAAACTAATCATAAATTTCTACCGATCAGGAAAAGGAAAATAAATAATTAAAAATTCAATTATTTTATAAAATTTATAATAAATAATTTAAAAATGATAATGTTACAGTACCACAACAACCTCGAATCATCAATAATTCAGTTAGGTATTATAAGTATATCAAGAATCAACAAATAAAATTAATATACAAATTCCAAGGCAACTCTGAAAACTAATTTTAATTAATAAATCACCACAATACCAAACTAAAATTTAATTCTGAAATTCAAGATTAATTTTAATCCCCACAATAATGATTAATTCTGGAACTATATTATATTCTGAAAATTGAATTATTTATTAGCAAATTAAGGATGAGAAACCTTTAAATATTCTTTAAACTAAATTAATTAATGAGCAATACACAATATATTACATACGAGTATTACAAAAATTAACATTTTATGAAATTGCATATGTAGACTACGCTAAGTTATTGCAACTAGATTTAAAAATAAAAAGTTGAAAATATATATTTAACCATACTATTAAATTTAAACTAATCGGCAATTTCCTACAGATCTAGAAAAAAGGAAATTAATAATGTTTAAATTTATTATTTAATACTATAAAAGTACTACGCAAAAAATTCTAGAACATCAATAATTTAGTTAAGTACTACATGTACCTATATATGATATTTACTAATAAATCTCAAATAGAGTTTCCCAGGTATCTCTGAAAACTAAATTGCTTTACTACTTAATTAGTGTACATCACACCAGAAATCCCATTTTAAAAAACCAAAGATTTCTATTTATAATTCGGACCATTGGGATTGTGCAATTTTGTGCCGGTAATTAGAAAATTTGTGCATAGCATACTTTAGGAAACAGGATGGGATTTTTCACGTGATTATCACACCAATCGATTTTGGTCGCAAAATGAGGTTTGAGGATTGAGAATTTTATATATGTACACGGCGTATAATATACATTTTGCTATTGTGTGCCGTCAAATATTTTTATTGTATTAGTGTGTTTTCTCATGATGGTAAGTATCAAAAATAAGCTAAGCGGGTGAAATCGGTTCAACTTTTTTGTTGCTTCCGCTCGCCTTGAGTTATTTTTCCCTATCTTTTAACATGAGGAATTCATGTTTTTCTATCTATTGTTGTTGTAAACGAGACATTCATTTTACTTCGTTAACAAAAATCCAAAACAATATACGCAATCAAAAAAATTGCTCGTGATCTTCAATATAAAAACCAAAAAGCAGCATAAATAAATAATTTTTACATTCTTTGTCGACCACATTCATAAGAATCATAATATTTTAAACTTTTTTTTTTTTTTTTTGAGTTATGTGAGAATAAACATTTGAAAAATAAAAAAAAACAATTCAGTGTTATCTCATGCGCACGAAAGGAATGTTGTACATATTTTTATTTCCAGTAATTTTCTGTAAAATTTAAAACTAATAAAATGGTAAATTGAATAATGATTTAAAGATAAATCAAAATTAGCTAAAAATGGAAAATAAGTCAGAAAAATATTTATAAACTATAATTTTATTAATAATTTTAAATGATGAAAAGACACACGACGTATGTACATCCTTCCTCTCCTGCGTTTGAATTAACACTATACACTAAGTCAAAATAACTAATTTACTTCTTATATTTTCCACAGTTTATTTTATATCCCTCTTTTTCGTATCATTTTCTCTCTCTTATTTGCATCATGTTAAACAAAAAACAAAAAAAACCGCCAATCCAATTTTTTAGTTTTTTGTTTAACATCGAATAGACGGTTAATGTGAAAAATATAAGTAAATTAGTGATTTTGGGATGGGCAAGCAGGATGTACGTTGTATGCCTTTTCATCATTTAAAATTATTAATAAAATTATAGTTTATATATATTTTTTTGACTTAATTTCCATTTTTAGCTAATTTTGATTTATCTTTAAATCATTATTCAATTTACCATTTTATTAGTTTTACATTTTACAGAAAATTGCAGGAAATAAAAATATGTACAACATTTCTTTCGTACACATGAGATAACACTGAATTGTTTTTTTTATTTTTCAAATGTTTATTCTCTGTTTTTCTCTATTCTTTGGACACCAATACAATTTACCCATACTATTGCCTTCCGGTAATTCTCAACTCAATCCTCAAATTGCGACCAAAATAGAACATAGAACATCCACAATTGATCAAAATCGTGGTTTTTCGAAGAGGTTATATGAGCGATTTCCAGAAATCCCACATTTTATTAACATTCAAATGAAAACAAAATGCGGTTAGTATTCTGGCCAGGTTTCACGTTTGTGCATATCACACTTTAGCCAGAATCGGCCATAGAACATCCACAATTGATCAAAATCGTGATTTTTCGAAGAGGTTATACGAGCGATTTCTAGAAATCCCACCTTTTACTAACATTCGAATTAAAACAAAATGCGGTTAGTATTCTGGCCAAGTTTCACGTTTGTGCATATCACATTTTAGCCAGAATCGGCCATAGAACATCCACAATTGATCAAAATCATGATTTTTCGAAGAGGTTATACGAGCGATTTCTAGGAATCCCACCTTTTATTAACATTCGAATTAAAACAAAATGCGGTTAGTATTCTGGCCAAGTTTCACGTTTGTGCATATCACACTTTAGCCAGAATCGGCCATAGAATATTCACAATTCATCAAAATCGTGATTTTTCGAAGAGGTTATATGGGCGATTTCCAGAAATCCGTCCTTTTATTAACATTTGAAGTAAATTTTTTATTCTTTTTTTAATTCTGAATTGCGATTTTTTATTCTTTCTTCTCGGTCCTTATACCTCCAAGGGGATGGTTGCTTTTGTAGCTCGAAGGACCAATATTTCTCTTGCTGTTGCAGCCAGTGAAATTAATGATTGTTGTTTTGTAAACTTTCTTTCTGCTTACCGTTGGTCATGGCTATTCGAACGTGGTATTCTTACTATGTTTTATTTAATAATTTGATGGTTTATATACAAAATTATTACATTAATTACAATAACAAAATATATAAAAATAACATTGATGAGCTTACAAATGCTCAAATTGCTTAGATTTTCCTTTTTGAGGAAATACATTACAAGTATGTATGTATATGCGCAAGCCAAATTACCTGCTTGTACAGTATGATTTGTTTTTTTAAATTCTTAGATATTCATATGTAACAAAAATTATTGTATATAATAACCTGTTAATATGGCTGAACAGCTAGGTTCTTTGGACATTATATTGGCTGTTTTTTGAAAAAATGGAGGTGTGGCCAACACACGACTTTCATTTACGAAGAAAGACTTTTGAGAAATTTTATGTTTTATTTTTTGGAAACATTTTGTATTACGTAGTTTTTTGTAAACCTTATACTTTTTAAGATATTTTCAAAATAAATTTTCTGGACCAAGGGAGTGGCCACTTCCGGTTAGCCGATTTAGAGTAAAATTCACTGAGACCTCCCAATTTATCAAAAAAGCTTAAATCTGAAGTTTCAGTTCGATTGGTTAAACCATCTGCGCTGTAGAGAGGACACAGACTGACAGACTGATAGCCAGACAACATTTCGAAACCCACTTTTTCGAACTCATGGGACCTCAAAACAGATAAATTTCTAAAAATCTCAAGTAATAGTTATTGTGATCATTTAGCTTTCCCCAGGAAGCACCACGTGGAGGCGATCAAATTTACTTCCCTTTGATTTACAGCTTCCTGTAATTTTTTTTTACTTTTTTTAATTTTTTTAATTTTTTATTATTTTTTAAGGCTTATGTTTTTCACAATTTAATTTTCTAAGTAAAACAGAGATATTGTTTTAAAGGTTTGAAATTTTGTAGCAGGTGTCGGTTCATTATTTTGATCGTCGTACAAATGAAATGTGTCATCCTTGTTGTGCACATAGGCCACAAAGTGTGCGTAATCAATTGTTCGGGCTACTAAAGATATAATGTTAAATGTTTTTCCTGCTAGTTCAATTGTTTTTGGAATATCGTCAAGATTATCAACCCTTAAATTTTTTTGAGACTCGACATCAAATAAAAGTAAGCGGCTTAATATAATATCACCTTGATAAAGATTGCCACAAGAACAAAATTTTTCATCGTTAATATTTATTGATTCTTCTAAATTATTCAAATTAAATTCAATATTATTAATTAGTAGGGGTATTATTTTTAGTGTTACAATTTTTTGTTTTGTTACACAGTTGCGACACTTATACTTTATGTATCCACTAATCTGGGTATCATAATAATATTTTCCCAGTATTTCCATAGGCGAGGACCAGCAATCTACTACTAACATATTATCTCCAAAGAACTTTATTTTGAAATGTCTTAGTAACAATTGTTCTCGCATTAGTTTTGCTTGCTGTATGGCGCCGTTTTCACTATAATATTTTAAAAATTTAAAAAAAATAGATTCCTTGGCTATGTTCTCATTAAGTATTTGTTTAATGACAGGGTAATCGATAGCGGCCGCCCCAATTGAGTGAGCAATGCTGTTGAACGCACACATATTGTACATGTAAATGGATGGTGATTTTCTATTATTGCTAAATGCATTTGGTAACATTTCTTTAGCAATATACTTTATTTGAATTTTTCTTATATTACTATTTAACATAGAATTTTTACCTCTGCGGGTCGTATTCTTAGAACCTTGCCCTTCATTAATGTAACCTTCTGCGTTACCGGTTGGATTTTTATTACGCCAGTTTTCCTCTATAATTTGACTTGACACGTTGCTTTCACTCTTCTCATTATCATTAATTTGATGATTTTGTTTGCGTTTAGTTATTAAAGAAGCTTGCAATTTCTCAAAATTTGATTCTAAGATGCATGCTTGAATTTGGTTTAAATGCAAATTCATAAATTCATCGACACGCATTGGTTTTTTAATGTTTTCTGATACAATGTTTTTTAAAATATTAAATCCACTTTCTACATCAGAAGAGGTAGCATACAAATAAGGTGATTTGAAAATAGGTACCATTACTCCACTTCAAAGCGGCAATGTATTTAATAATTTTTTAAAGTCACTAGCAATTAATGGCTCGTAGTAAAGGTTATCTCTACCAGTGTGCGTTAAATCTAGTGAACCCTCCAAATCATTAAGGAATGGAAACAAACCAATTTCCTGGAAGCTGTCCAGATTATTTTCATTTTTGACGTTTGTGTTCAATTAGTTCCCCAGTATCTTTGTCACATGTTGTAATCATATCTAACAGAGTACCAAGAGCTAATTCGCATGACATATCTGGACCATCGCAACGGTTTAAAAGAACAGTAAACATAAGTGTTATAATTTTTTGTACTGTAATATAGCTAGTAGATTTTATTATTAGACCGAATATCTTTAAAAAAAATGTTAAATGTTTACATCAAATGTAAATAAAAGGTGAGATTTCTGGAAATGGCCCATATAACCTCTTCAAAAAATCACGATTTTGATCAATTGTGGATGTTCTATGGCCGATTCTGGCTAAAGTGTGATATGCACAAACGCGAAACTTGGCCAGAATACTAACCGCATTTTGTTTTAATTCGAATGTTAACAAAAGGTGGGATTTCTGGAAATCGCCCATATAACCTCTTCGAAAAACCACGATTTTGATCAATTGTGGATGTTCTATGGCCGATTCTGGCCAATATAAGCTATTTTCAAGGTCAGTTTAGTAATGCACAATTTTGCACAATCATGATACACCGAAAAATATGTTTTATTATATAAACGGAATAGATGGGATTTCTGGTGTGATAATCACGTGAGAAATCCCATCCTATTTCCTAAAGTACGCTATGCACAAATTTGCTAATTACAGGCACAAAATTGCACAATCCCAATGGTCCGAATTATATGTATATAGAAATCTTGGGTTTTCTAAAATGGGATTTCTGGTGTGATGTACACCTTAACTAATAGAAATTAACTTATATAAATTAGTTAGTGATAAATAAAATAAAATAGACATCACAAGACAATACAATTTCTACGCTACATAACTGTTGGATGCTTGGAGTTTCTTTATGTTGAGCGAGAATTCACCATTCTTTCTTTAGCTTGGAGACGATCTAACAATTATATATAATTAAGTATAATTTATATCAACTGCACCATCAGACAAAAATACCCGAACAAACCATGACACTTTGATATAAATAAATTGAACGGACAAAAAATGTTGAAACATTTTCATCAATACCTCAAATATTCTTGCAATGCAATTTAGTTTACAATATCATATAAAAAGGGAATTTTCCTTATCCTATGTAACGTACGATACTGTTCATTCAATTAGAATAATATTTCAATTTATATAAATATTTGAACAAAGCAGCAACATTAATTTAAATTAAATTACTTTAAATTACAATTTAATACTAACAAAGTGAATGGTTTCAGCGGAAGATATTTTTGTTATTTTAGAACAAAAATAAAAATCCAATTAGCATTATTCACCCATTGAAGAGATCTTTGCTACCAAAATCCTGCATCTAATCAATAATTCAAAAATTTGATCTCTTTATTAATAAATAAATATAAATATATCCAAAATTTTAACTCAGTTCACGGACCTCTTTCCCTGCCAAATCAAGCATGCAAAGTAAATAAAATACTAAATCAATGCAATGAAAATTAAATATACCTTTCTTAAAAATTTGTCGATGTGCCATATACGTAATTATGACGATTGTGAGTGAATAATACCTGTAAAAATTCTAAATGAAATGTGTAAGACAGCTACCAATTCCAATTCGACTCAAACCCATTCGATTATACAAAGTATAAGAATCCTATTTGAGTCGAATATACAAAATCTCATTGTGCTCATATAACACATGATTTGAAGAATCCCATAGTTGTTTCATGAATATATAGAAACATAATGAGATAAACAACACCCCCATACAAGTAACAAAATCTTATATACTAAAACCATCAACACACATTAACGGTAAATATTTTACACCATCTTTCATGTGCGTTGCGGGAGACCTTATAGCACATACAATCATACCTGATTTATGTATCAAGATACAGTAAAATATTTGTGACGACTATATCAAAACCAATGAAAAAGATTCTCCTTTTCGTTGTTGCTTGTACATTATAATTCAAAAACCAACAAAACATATTACATTTCCTTCACAGAATCCGTGCGAAGAGCGAACGAGACAGGTACATAAACACATTGTTGGCCCTGTTATATACCATATTTTAAGTATGTATTAGTGTCGCTTGTACGATTGTACCCAAAATCAAACATAAGAATACAAATAAGTGTGCGTAAAAATAAAATCTAATATAAAATTTACTACGCCGTATTTCTATTTAAGTTAAAATCTATTTCAAAACTATCCAATTATTAGACTTTAGTAATTAAAAATTGAAATTTGATTTATGTACAATCCCACAAAATACCAAATCATGCACTTTTAATTTTTGTATCTACAAAAATAAAAACATTGCCTGACAAATGCATCCCGGTGGATTGCATTTTCCAAAATTACACTTTAATTATTTTCACTACACCTTGATTATTATTACATTAAACTTGAATTTAATTGGAATTAAATTTAAAATTAAAATGTATATACATATGTAAATAAAGTATATACATATATATAATATATATAACAAAAATAAAATTAAATTTTTGAAGAGGATAGAAAAAACACGTCTATCCTCTTCGACGAATTCTCGCCAACCACCCCGAATTAATTCGTCCCAAAAAATTGTACATAAATCGAAATTTCGTCAACCGAACCCCCCGCAAACCCCCCGAAAACCTAAAAAGAGGGACCCGGCAAATCGATCTACCATCTTTTATGTGCGTAGCAGGATACCTTACAGCACATACAAACATACCTGATCTATGTATCAAGATCTCCTTAATAGAATCTGTGTAAAGAGCGAATGAGACAGCTTTACAAACATATTGTTGGTCCTGTTATATATGGTATATCTATCATGTTGTAAGCATGTATTAGAGATAATTTTACATAAAACCAACAACCGAACCCATGATAACTACGGCGTTTATATTCCCTATACTTATGAAATGTCCTGGCACCCATAAAATGTGGATGTTGAACTGATCTGCCATCTCGTTAAGAGATGAGAGACCTTCCTTTAGTTAGAATGAGACAATTACACATATTTAAATGAAAATTGTCATTTATTGCGTTTTGGCGCAAAATCCTTATGAAATTAGAGTGACTAATAATTATATCATTTTTTGTTAGTGTCCATTATTGTATCATTTACTTATTGTGCGCGTCAGTAAAACGTAGGTGCCCCATATCAAAGCTTACATTGTATAACATACACATCGTTATAAAAAAAATTACCATAAACCCAACTTTTTTGTTTTAGATTCGAACCTCCCCTTTTCTAGTGCGATGGACCCTTATTGATTACAAAAATTTGTTGCTAGGACATTCCAAATAATTTTTCACAACAGTGTACTTGTTATTATTTGTATATGTAATTGTATATGTAAAGAATTAAAATATCGAAGTTGTATTATAGATTAAGAATTATGTTTTGGGCCGGGTCCTTGTCGTTATAGTATTTTTAATTACGGAATATGACACTACGGCTAGTTTCATTACGGTAAATTTCAGTATGACACATGGTAGACAAGGCATCAAACTCCAGTGATCGACCGCAACAGGCGACTGCTTCAACCACTACGGGCGTAAGTTCATAAGTCAAAAACACGTTAAAAATGAATGATTTTAGTTTTTTTTTATTATAACTAGATACAAAATTACCCCCGGTTCGCAAATTATAATCATAATTATCAGGTTTAATGCTAAAATCTAGATTGTTCAAGTTTGTTGGGTTGTGTTAATAAACTGTCGTGGGATATCTAACAATAATATTGGTAATTTAGAATCTACAAATTAATATTGTGATAAAATTTAATGACTTCAGTTTCAGGAAAACATAAAAGTGTTTTGCAAGATAAATCTCAACTTTGAAAATTGAAATAAAGATTCCAATTTTTGTTTGGAATATAACATTTACAAAGGAAAATATGTGAAATAATTTAAAGCCTGTAACATGATATGGTCGATTTTTTTCTTATGCTATCCGTTCGTTGGTTTTATTTTCAAATGAAGATTGTTTAGCACAAATCCACTTTATTGTTTGATACAATTTTTGGGAAAGTTTAGAACTGTTACTGTAGTCCACTAAATAAAGGGAATTTTAACTCGTCAAATTTATGTAGTACCTATGTACGAGACTTATTCACATATGCAATATTTCAAGAATTACATATTTTTTAAATCATGCAACATGATTTACCCGATTTACATTATCATACCCGATTTTTATTATAATAATATTTAGGCAAACAAACTTAATCGAATTCTAATTCTGAGACAATTGATAAAATATTTCTTTTGGCCAAAATTGCCTTCCAGCATCTTAGATTTTACTTTCCAAAAATATCGGTCGTCGCTATATAAATCATTTTTTTTTTTTTTTTTTTTTAAACATCTTTATTGATATGGCTACTACAATCTTAAACATTATCAATTCATTAGTAAGGTTGACATTAGTACTTATGAGATAAGCATAAACATGTGTGGGTCTGCTGGACCAGTATCCAGTTCCCTTAAGATATAATATTCATACGGTTAGCTCATGTGGTTTGATTCGTTTGAGCCGCCTTATTTCGTTTGTACTGTCCAGTAGTTGTATGGTCTCAACGTTGGTGTGGTTAAGAAGCCTCTTCTCATGTTTAATGGCACATTCGCGGATGACGTTGTCTATCAATTTTATTTTTAGATCATTGTGTATTTCTCTGTTAGTCACAAATCGCACCCAGAAAAATATGTAAACATGAATTATACTTAACATTGGAATAAAAACTCCAAAATATAATTAAGTATTAATCATTCATTTTAAGCATGTATTATGCAAAATTTTAAAAATTATTCAAAAGTTTGTATAATTTGTTCCTCTGTAAGTACAACTCATTCATTAAAAAGTATTCCTTATTAATCATGAACAATGATTATCATGAATAACCCAACATGTAAGTAAAAAAAATTACAGTTATAAATCTATGTACTGATATTCATGTTCTATCTCATATAATGTACAAATTAACCATTTTAGGAATAATTTTTACTTTTTCTATAACTTAATAATGCATATTGTTGTGTTGTCCTTTTTTAATATATAAAATTATATTATAATAAAATATATAGCTATACTCTTCTCTTCTAATAAAACTGTAAATATCACATTAAATTATTATTCTACTGAAAACATAAAGACAAAGTCCTCATTGTGGTTAGTGCGAATAGTGGATTACACGTGCCATTAAAATATCTAATATAAAATATATAATTTTATATGGTACATGTAAAATAAATGTGTTAAAATAGTGTGTGATTTGTGAACGTGAAGTGAATTTTCTTAAAAAATAATATATCAAGCCGCCAGCAAAACTCAATCATCTATATATTTGGAATTTTATTCGAAATTTTTTTGAACGGTAGGTAGGTAATTAAATTTTAAATTTTTTGTGTATGCGCGTTTAATTTTTATGCATATGGGGTGGATTTCTGTCGTGGATTTTTTCTAGAACATGATGATTTCACAAGAAATCAATCTAAATTTTAGTAAATTTTTAATTTAATTTAGCTAATTCAAGTTTAGTGTTTGTAAAAAAGAAATTATAATAATTTAACCATTTTTCAAGAATAGTCCATTTGATTTTCTTTTGAAAACAGATTACTGTAGTGCGTCTTATAAGAATTCTGATCGAGTATCCCGATGTGTATATGGTAATTAATATGTGTGCAAATCAAATTTATAGATGCAGTATACGTTATATTCACTATTTTATGATAAAAAATTATTATGTAGACTAGTTTCAATATATTTGGCGAGGATCCTTATTGAGATGAAAAAACCCCATAGATTCTTACTTAGAAACTCCGTAAAGCATGGATAATTTGTGTGATCACTAAGCATAATTTGTGTGATCAATAATTTTATAATTTACTATTATATTGAAATATTTTGCAACATATAAACTGTTTAAAAAAAATTGTTATTATTGTATTTCAAATAGATGGCTGCAACTAACGGTATCGAATCAGATATTTCAATCGAAGATGCAAATGATTACGATTTTATAATTATAGATGGTGATGACCAGCTGTTTATATTATTAAAGGAGTGGTCAATGGAGTCACTTTTACCCAACTTAAAAAGTACATGAGTTGCATGTTTTTAAAATATTTATTTATTCAATTTATAATTGTTTTTCTAAATTCTTATATTAAGGTAAAAACATCGATATCGAGAGCCTTAAATATTTAACAGAGGTAGAATTGACTGCAATCTTCCAAAATGATTTAGGGAATCAAGCCCGCTTTCGCTCTAAACTTATAGAATGGAAGAAGAAAAACGTATTAAATTCTAAATAATTTTCAATTATTTTATTAACAATCGCTAATTTTATTGTAGAATTTTTCCTATTGCTCAACATTAAGTGACGACACGTTGTCAAATTCTAGTAGTAGTCAATCTTTATTAGAAAAATTCGCAGTATCGACGGAAAGACATTCTACTCAAACAACTATATCAGCAAGCAACACATTGCAACATTCTTTCGATTTCTTTGTATAAGCAAACAGTTTTTTATTTTATATTCAAATTATACATATTTTGTTATTTTAATTGATAGGATTTGACTAATTTCTTTAATACCTCTACTGGTTCCAAAATTATGTCCATGTATAATGAAAAAGTTCCACCTCAGTTTGTTCCGGAAATGCGCGAACTATTTTGCACATACATTGTCCGGTATTTCGTAGAAAAAAACAAATGTATGACAATAAAAGATTTTCAATATATTACGAGCCAAATTATTGAACGTTTTCCAGAAGAAAATGCTGTAAGTATGATAGTTAAAATTGTTAAATTTTATTATTTCTTCCAATTACATACATACACATATAACTGGTTTTCTTAAGCATAATATAAAATTGAAATAAATACAATTTTTTCTGATTATACTATTTTTAAATATTACAGGATTATTATTTCAAAGTATCGAAGTACCCTACTGGGAAATTATACAATAAATACAGGGTTATTTCGAAAAACTTAAGAAAAGTAGGGTACTTTACGGACAGCAAAAGGAGACGAGCAAGTGGTTTCGGAACAGAAACATCGGATCTGGAACAAACAGGTAATGTACATACTTATACAAATTTATGTATATATATATATACATATATATATATATATATATATATATATATATATATATATATATATATATATATATATATATATATATATATATATATATATATTCATTAAATCATTAACATTACTTTCATTAATCTTACATATGCATATGCATATATGTATATATATATATATATATATATATATATATATATATATATATATATATATATATATATATATATATATATATATATATATATATATATATATATATATATATATATATATATATATATATATATATATATATATATATATATATATATATATATATACATATATATATATATATATATATATATATAAATATATATATATATATATTCATTAACATTACTTTCATTAATCTTACATATGCATTATATTTTATTTAGATACTGAGGATTTCTGTGATGACAGTAACAAGAATTGGTTAAAAGTTCACAATTCACCGTGGGATGTTGTAGAATCCAAATGGAAGGAAACTTCGATTGTACGAGCTAAAGACGTCAACAAAAGTAAAGACACAACAGCTTTAATTACGGAGTGGCCTTTATACAAAAATACTAATGGATTTCGACTTGTATGTTTCGTAAAAAACAGATAAAATTTTGTATTTTCGTACTCTAACACTTTAATTTTCTTTAAAGATTGAAATAGACTTTGAGCATTTGTATCCAGAACATCAAGTTAAATTATTTAAAAAATGGGATTATTTTAAAATAAAAGTTTTGGAAATTTTTAAAAAACAGTTGAAAGATAAGGCCGCCTTACACCTATTTCAAAATATATCGAATAACGAAGGTATGGTAAACAAAAAAATCATTCCTTAATCATTTGATCGTATTCGTTTTTTTTGTTTGATTTTTAGATATACGTAACATACAACTGTGTAAATTAATGCACTACATCCTTAAACCATTCGGTAAAATAAAAAACAACACTGGATTTTGGAAGTTTACCATTAATGATTCAATAGAGTCATTTATTATCGAGGTTCAAGATTCATCTCAAATTCAAGACAAGGTCCAAAGTTTAAAGGAGTTATGCATATCCAGAAACCTAAAACTACAACCATTTATAATATTTGAAAGTAACATTCCTAAATTTTACGTTGTATATGACGATATTTATTACAGTTTTAACAGTTTCTTAGCATCTTTAGACGTATGTTTTAAAATATTTTTTGTTTTAAAATTATCATATCCAAAACCATCACAGAAGTTTTGGTTATTTTTACAAAAATATTTTTTTAATATTTCTACTCAATTTGATAATTTAACATCAGATTTAATCGACACCATATCAGAAATTGATAAGTAAAAAATCAAATATTATATTCATCTAATTTCTATACGCAAGATTTAATAAATTTTGTTTATATAATGTTTTATTACGTTTTTCTTAATATTTTTTTAAACTATTTGGACTTTTAATTTTAATTTTATTTTTAAACTAATTAATGAATAAAATTTGATATAATCTAATAAATCAACGTAATGAATATGTTTGGCTGTTTTATGTGCTGTACCACTTTTGATAATATTGATCATTTACTGAAACATTTTACTTATATTCATTTATTAACGCCATCTACAGTTTTAAAGTGTTGTCAAGAGAATTGTAATCAATTGTTTACAAACCGTAATTCTTTTAAGAGACACCTACAAAGTAAGCACTTAAACAATTCAAGTATTACTACTATTTTAAGTAGAGAAAATTCAAACCTCTCAACTCCTATTTTTGATAACTTAAGTAATTCTAGTAATATTTCACCATCTATATTGAAACAAACCTCTTTAAAATTCGATATTGATAACGTACGTAAGATATTAAATGATCAAGCATTGAAATTTGTTTTAAAGTTATATTCAAAAACTAATATGACCACAGTTTTAATTGATGAAATTTTAAAATATTTTAGAAATGACATTTTAGTATTCTTAGTCGACATCTTAAAGGAAATTATTGTAAATATTGATTCAAGTGAACAAAAAGATTTTAATAATTTTATAGATGTAATTTCAAAAATATTTGATAAAGTAAAAACTGAATTTTTGCTAAATAAAGAATTAAAAGATCAAATTGGTTTTCAAAATTCAGAAAAACATATAATTAATAATGAAATTCGACAGGTTTTTAAATCAGGTCAGTCATTATTAAAAAATGTCAATTACGATTGTGTGCTTTCACCAATTATATATCAAATAAAAAGCTTTTTTGAAAAACCAGGTGTCCTTAGTGAAACTTTAACTAACACAAACAGTTTGCTTAATTCAAAAAATAGACTTGAAAATTTTGTCCAAGGGAAATTATGGCGAGAAAAATTGAATTTTTTTTCTTTTGATGAAACAATTTTACCGTACATTTTGTACTACGACGATTTCGAGACAGGAAATGCCTTAGGCAGTCATGCTGGTTGCCAATCAATAGCTGGGTTTTACATATATTTCCCCACACTACCAGCCAACAATCTAAAATTGAATAATATTTTTGTAGCACAGTTAATGAAAACTAGCTATTTAAAAAAATTCGGTAGTAATCAATCGCTAGTATATTTAATTGATTGCTTAAAAGTTATCGAAAGAGATGGTATATTAATAAATACAGAACAGAAAACAGTACGTGTTAAGTTTGTTTTAGGTCTAATAATAGGAGATAATTTAGCATTGAACTCTATCATGGGATATAGTACGTCATTTTCGCAAAGTTTTTATTGTAGACTTTGTAAAGATGAAAAATCGAACCATGAACATTCAATTATTGAAAATATCGAAATGTTGCGTAATGAGTCCGATCATATAAAAGATATCCAAAAAAACGATTTTAAATCAACTGGTGTTAAATTTGACTCAATATTTAATCAACTTAAAACATTTCACGTCACTAAAAATTTATATTGTGATATTATGCATGATGTTCTTGAAGGTATTATTAAATTTGGACTAGCACTAGCCTTAAAGCATTTTATTTACGAAAAAAAATATTTTACCTTAGAATATCTTAATGGTAAATTTAAATCTTTTAATTATGGAGAGATAGAAGTTCAAAATAGGCCTAATATTATCAAAGATGATCACATAAAATATGAAAACTTGCATATGTCTGCAAGAGAAAGTTATTGTTTCTTAAGATATTTTCCTGTTTTTGTTGGAAGTAAAATACCTAAAACTGACTTGTGTTGGAAATATGTACTTTGCCTATATGAGCTTGTTGAATTATTATTACAAGATTCATTTACTAAAGCTGAAATAAAATCTTTACAGGATATGATAAAAAAACATCATACCAAATATATGAATTGTTTTAAAGTTAATTTAAAACCTAAACACCATTTTATATTGCACTATCCTCGGTTAATTGAATATTCCGGCCCATTAAAACTACATAATAAGTTGTATGCGAATGGAGAGCAAAAACAAACAAGTCAAGGAATATTCGAAAGTTTGTAATTCTCGAATAAATTTACCTTTATCTCTCAGTAAAAAGTGCTCTTACAATTTCGCTTTTGATTTAATGAACAACCACCCATTCAAAAATAATATTGAAATATTAAAAACTAAAACTTTGAAAACAAGTAACAGTCTTAATAATGCATATTATAGTAATTTAAACATGACCCCATTTTTAAAAAATAATGCTCTTGACTTAATTTTAGCAGTTCGTTATAAAGGAACTTTATTTAAAAAGGGTTTTCATTTATATGAATTAGAAAAATTATATTTAATTCAGGATATGCTACTTTCTAGTAGCCAACTGATCCTTATTCTGATAGAAATAGAAATATTATGTTATGATTCGAACAGGCAAAATTAAGGGTGAATATTTTTTAAAAAATATTGAGTCACTTAAAAGCAAAAAACCATTTGAATTACATATTCTTAATGATGGAAATAATTTTTTTTTACCAAGAATATTTTAGTCTTAAAATTTAAATTTAACTTTTAAATATAATTTTACTTTATTTTAGAATGAATTGTTATTATTATTATAATTAAATATTTTTATTATTAAATATGTTCAAATTTAAAAATTATATTATATTATATATTTATATATATATATATATATATATATATATATATATATATATATATATATATATATATATATATATATATACAAATGTACGTTTAAGTATACATATGGATGTATATAATATACTTATAATAAGGAAGAATTTGTGCTTAAATAAATACATAATTTATTCTTACAGAAATAAATAATAAATGACTTTTAATGTATAATGTCTCATTTTTCCAAGGAATAAACCATTCCCTATTAGTCAGTCCTTACCAATTATTAATCATAGTTTTACTATTAACATGGATAAAATATTCCCATGGAATTAGATTAACCATTCCCTTTATGAATCAAATATACTTAATTTTTTTTAACTTGTACAATCTTTGGAGTAACTAATACTTTACTCTACACATATCATTCCTTAATGTAACAAATATCATTCTAAGCTATAGATAATTTATCTTATAGATATACACTAACTATGCATACATAAAAGACATTTTTGAGGTATTGGGAGTTCCTTAACTATGAATATATTATGTTTAAAAAAAATTGCATACATCATTCCTTAAAACCGATTTTTATTCCTAAGTCAAGCACGGTTGAAAATAGAACATAATTTTGGGATAGATTCTAACCTCATATGAATATTTTATACAATCTATTCTCTGGGTGCGGTAAGCGTTGGTGACCATTCGAAGAAATTTATTTTGGCTACGTTGTATAATGTCTCTATTGGATTTATGAGTACAACCCCTTAGCTGCGCACCATACATCCATATTGGTTTGAAGATAGTCTGGTAGACTAGTCTTTTGCAATACAGGTTCATTTTGGAATGATGCCCAATTAACCAGTACATTTGACGTTGTTTTAATCGTATCTGTTCAGCTTTTTGTCTCACATGATGTTTCCAGTTGAGCCTTGAATCTAAATGCAGACCAAGGTATTTAGCCGATTCAGCCTGCGGCACTTGCACCCCATTGAGGTATATGTGTAGACTGTTATTTTTGTGTCGGAGCGTAAATGTCACATGGGTTGATTTGAGCTCATTAAGCACTATTTTCCAGTCAATTGTCCATTTAGTAACGTCGTTCATTGCTCGTTGAAGATTTTCCACTGCCCTTGGTTGTGATTCGTCTACTGACATAATTACAGTGTCGTCAGCGAACGTGCCGATGAATGTTTTATTCGTTGTAGGTATGTCCGCAGTGTAGATAAGGTAGAGGAGGGGTCCCAATACGCGATACGATTATATAATACCCAATACGATTATATAAATCATTGAGTAACAAAATCAAAATTTCAATAATTTTTTTAAAATGGTTTTGCATATTTGTGTATTAAGATATTTTTAGTGTTAGCTGAATAAAATGAGGCTATAACAACAAAACATATTATATTAAACACAACTTCTGAAAATTCGGTAGAAAACTTGGTTCAACCTCCAGGCTCTGTGGATTTAGTCTCAAACGGCTCTATTCAAAACAATCTCAATAATTAGTAGGTAAGTATTAATAACAGAATAAATTAAGTGCCGATATTTTCTAGATAATTATAATACATATAATCTTTCTTGTATTTCATATTCTGATGATGAAACACAAGATAAACAAGCAGATGAACCAGTAGCCAAAAAATCGAAGTGGTATCAAAAAAACATTAGAGAAAGCTGGAAATCCAAATATGACTGGTTGGTTGCAGAAAATACCAAACAGGACAAACGCTTTAAAGTTTGCAACGTCGGGATTGTTGGATGGAAAGCTCACATCTAAAGGCATCGACTATCAGATGGACATACGAAATCGGAGGAAATAAAAACGAAAGCTATTAAAATTACCAAATTCACTAAGCCTGAGTATTTAAGGCACTGATTCCCAAATTATTAGGAAGATGACCATTAATCGTATAAAAGTTCAGCATATTATAAAATCCATTATTGGATTTTATAAAATGCTGACCTTTTACCCCGCAAACTCAGATGATATCGCAAAGATTACAAAAAAAAAATACTTTTCCCTAATAATAGATGAAAGCACTGATTGCTTAATCAATAAAAATTTAGTAATAATTATAAGGCTACTTCAAAACAAATGGCACGATCGATTTTTAGGTTTAATACCGCTATAATATTGATTTCCTCAACGAGTTTTTAACAGTATCGTGAAAATTCTAAATGAAAAAGGGATACCTTTGATTAAAATGATTGGGTTTACGGCTGATAATTGTAACTTAATGACGGGTAAGAAAAATGGGATGCAGGTAAAATTAAAACAATTAGTTCCTAAACCTTTTGTAACTGGCTGTTTTGCCTGCTGGTCGCAACTAAAATGCTACCCAATAATATCGATCGAATAATAAGTTACTCTTCATTTTTGCAACAGCCCAGAAAAACCCACTTCTTAAAATTTCATGAATGGTTTGGTACAAAATTACACTTATTACTGCGATACGCTGCAACAAGATCGCTATCAAGACAGGTGCAAAAAATAATAATGCTTATTTTTATTGTTACATACTTGATAAAATTATAATTTCAGGCCTCAGTAGATTGAATTTTATAGCGGTGGGCCCCTCTATCGTGATACTTTCAGCTAACAGAGTTCGAGCCGGGATATGGTAACGAGAATATTGCATTTATCACAACCATGCTGAAAAATCTCATGATGAAGCTGTACTTTCTGTTTTTGTGGTATATATTAAAACTTATTGATAATATTAATTTGGAAATGCAGTCAGAACAGCTACAAATGCATGTTTTCCTACCCAGGTTGAAATATTTATTCAACACGATCTATAGGAGTTTTAAAAATAAAAGTATGTTAAATTCATCAATCAAATTGATCAATTTAGAAGAAAATAATTTACCAGACAAAGAGCTTTATTGTGGGACAGAAGTTGAATTATTTTGTCAAACAATTTCTGACAAAGCAGTTATCAAGGAATTCAAATTTAATGTTCGCAAATTTTGTATCAAGTTTTGTGAAAATCATAGAATTAAAGTAAACTTCAACAGCCAAGTTTTACAATTACTTCCAAAATTTTCACCTAAAAACGTAGTAATTGGTGCAACAAATAGCTTACTAGACTTGCTTGAAAAAGCTGAAATTATAAATTCTGAATATAGGGCCTTATTGGAATATGAGGAACTTAAAAAAATCAAAAATGTCAGAGTGATTTTGGAACGAAATTGGTTGAATAAAAAATGAGCTTGGAACCTTTTCAAATATTTTTAGGATTCCTCAAAGGAATATTTTCACTTCCTCATTCGTCGGCTAATGTCGAACGATTTTTTTCATTTCAAAATTTTGTCAGCACTTGTGATGTTTTAATCTAAAGATTTACTAAAATCAAATAATTCTTAAGGCTTCAATTACAAAATATAAAGGGCTGAAATCTCATGAGATGGTCAGAACTTCGGTCCGCAAAATTACATGCATACTCAATCTTATCAACCACTCATCAAGTTCTAACTCAACCTTCAATTCAATCTCAACGCAATCCTTAATGCAATCCCCTACGGCAATCACCAAATCAATCCCAACCCAGCACTCAACTCTATCACCAATTCAACCTCAACTTAACTTCAATTCAAACCCTACTCAACCTCACCTCGACCCCTAACTGAACCCAACTCCAAATTCAACGCTCAACTCAACTCCTTAATCAACATTCCTCAACGTAGTCTGTTATGCAAATGATCCATCGGTTTAAACGTCAAATAAAACCCCAACTGAACCAGGCATGTGAAGTTAGCCCAGGATTTTATCCCAGAAAATAAAAAAATTTAATCAGGCAATACTAATTATATTATGCACCATATGCTCATGTGTGAAGTTATCCCAGCCCAGGATTTTATTGTATTTAATAAAAATAAATATAATTTCATTAAAATAAAATCAATGAAAAACAAAAAAAAATGATTATAAAATATTATTTTAGTTAGGTACTTCTATAAACTAAATTGGTTTAAAAAAAAATTCATAATTACCAGTATTAAAAATAAATGACAGTATTTTCATTTTTTATTATGCTGTGCCACAACTAAAAATCTCTCGGATTGGGGCTATATAGTTTTACAATGGGCATACAAGGGGCTAAATATTATACTATTTTCACGATGATCGGTATGTTGCAAGTGGCCGAAATATTGCCTTTGTCTTACAACTCAATAGCATTTACCCAGTTTTAATGAGTTTTTATTATGCTGTGCCAAAACTAAAAATCTCTCGGATTGGGGCTATATAGTTTTAAAATGGGCATACAAGGGGCTAAATATCATACTATTTTCACGATGATCGGTATGTTGCAAGTGGCCGAAATATTGCCTTTGCCTTACAACTCAATAGCATTTACCCAGTTTTAATGAGTTTTTATTATGCTGTGCCAAAACTAAAAATCTCTCGGATTGGGGCTATATAGTTTTACAATGGGTATACAAGGGGCTAAATATTGTACTATTTTCACGATGATCGGTATGTTGCAAGTGGCCGAAATATTGCCTTTGTCTTACAACTCAATAGCATTTACCCAGTTTTAATGAGTTTTTATTATGCTGTGCCAAAACTAAAAATCTCTCGGATTGGGGCTATATAGTTTCACAAAGGGCATACAAGGGGCTAAATATTGTACTATTTTCACGATGATCGGTATATTGCAAGTGGCTGAAATATGGCCTTTGTCTTACAACTCAACAGCATTTACCCAGTTTTAATGGTTTTTATTATGTTGTGCCAAAACTCAGTTGACCATTGATCTATTTTACAAAAAAGTCGTACCATATAAATTTGTATTTCATTGGGCAATATTCGATGACCATTAACAGGCAATGGCAGAGATGTCTACGTGAATCGGAATATGCCAACACCTTTGTCTATATTTTTATAGATATTTCGTAGTGGGCATCATGTTAGCGCGACCCTCAGTTGATCATTGATCTATTTTAAAAAAAAGTCGTACCATATAAATTTTTATTTCATTGGCCAATATTCCAATATTCCAATAGTGGCCAATATTCAATAAATATGCCCACTTTTAATCATTTTTGTGGTGTGCCTAAACTAAAGATATTTTGGATTTAGCAATATGGTATTTAATGGGCATACCAGAGGCTAATTAATTCTGTCCTTTTATTTATGTTTGTTTTGGTTATATTTATATATGTCTAATGATGGATTTAATTTTCAATACTTTCATATGCTAGCAAATGGGGAATTACTTTAGTAAATTTAGATATCCTCTTTTGCATGATTATTTCATTTAAGTCATCATAAACGTCCCAATGTTGATTTTTATAGCAATAACATACATAATGAGCATCATTTGATATGTAATTTACAAAGGATTTAATCTTAAATGCCTTGCTAAAAATATTTATTGTCGTGGGAATTTTTGTGATTTCAATTTGCTTAGTTGGATGTTGTAGTGGTTCAACATAAATAAATATCGTATTATTAGCGAAAATATTTCGAGCGGCTGAATTATTTTTATAAAGAGAGCAAATGGGGTCATTTTCTTCTAAGCAACTTGCCAAGTTCTCCAATCCCATTTCTTCCAACTTAAATGGATTAACCGGTATATATTTCATAAAATCTAGTGTTGTATTATTGCAAGAATCACAACTTTGAACTTTTTGTATACTACTAAAAGTGTATGAATCAAGAATAAAAGTTGATACGGTGGTGATGTTTGAAGAGCAGTCTCGCTTTAAACCATATAATTTTGTTATTACAGGAAAATCGAAATTTTGTTGCTGTATCAATTTGATTTGCTCGCAAAGCTTTAATTAATTTTGAAAAATCGTTACATACTGTCCCTGCCTCGAAGTTATTTAAATTTAAAATACAGCATGTAAACGCATCTAAAGCACACGTATAAAAATAATTTTCGCCGGTGACACTTCCATTTTGTAAAAATGCCATGGTCGAGCTTTCTTGATTTAAAATTAATTTAGTAGCACGTTTAGTGCAAGGCTCTGTTTCATTTTTATGCGACCCCTTATTTGAAATAGCCGTTTGTAACAAACTACTCCGTGCTTCAGGTGGTGTCATCGTATTTAATGATTTTATCATATGCTGACTAAAATTAGTTTTAGATTTTGGCGTAGAAGGAGAAAGACATATCGGTTTATTTTTTGCCCAACCTTCGCTAACGGCAAGAAGATGCGCCAATGGTTTTTCGTCTTCGGCTATTATCATTTTTTCTTTATTTTTATAGGTTTTGAAATGTATTTTAGGAATATTTAGTGAGAACCTATCGTATACAAATTCATTTCGTTTATATATTTCTTTAATAAATCGTAGAACTTTAATGGGTAACTTTCCTAATGTTAAGCTATGCCTGGTTCTTCGTTTCACAGTTGAAAAATAGTTTTCGACATGACTATTGCTTAATCTTTTCTTATGATACAAACGGGACCAAAAAGGAAGGTAAGTAATATACTTTTTTAAAAGCGTATTTAATAGAGTAGGATTGTAAAATTTATTTGCCGAGTTTTCTTCTTTTGATGGATTTTCTTCATCAACGTCGTCTGAAATTTTTTTAAATTCTAAGAAATAGGGACTTTGCATATATAAAGGTTTATTTAGTAGCCGCTTTTCATTGTCAAAAATATCAGATTTGCCTGGTTGACATTCCTGAAATGAAACTTCGTTTAATAAATCAACCGAATCTGTTTGTGCGCTCTTAACAATTGTACATAAAGCTGTTAAAGTATTAGCTGTCAAGTATTTAGACCTTAAGACGATCGTAAAATTTTTCCAAATATCTTTAATAACTTCATAATTTTCTATTAAAAACAAGGATGCAAAGGTTTCTTTTAAAAGTTTCACGTTGTTGTCACTTTGGTCGTATGATGCATTAAAATCGTTTGCAATATTGTGCATGAGGTGTGAAACACATAAATGTAATTTCACCAAATTATCCGATTCTACAAAGTTTATTATATGATCATGTGTTACTTTAAGGTATTGTACAATGTCCATTTTGTTAAAAGCCTCTAAAACTGAATTAATTTCTGCAAAACTTCCATCCGTGACTATAGTTTTAAAAACTGGCCAACATTTAAATTGATGCTCAATTTCAATCCGATAAGATCTGAGCCACAATCCAATTGTATCTCTATTATGGCTAGAACTTACCATGTCCGTTAACGGAAATGGATCAGCAGGATCGGATTCACTCACCTTCACTGGAACTACTAATGCATAGTACAATATATTAGCAAGGTTGCGGTTTGGAGGTCTAACTAAACCGCCCGTTGCATCCAAATAAGCAATCAGTTTTTTAGACGGTTCACACCTAAGCAAACTGCGTAACATTCGAAATTGTATTTCGCTATAAGATATAACATAAAATGGTTTAAATGATAATTTTTGAAATAGCGCTGGGTTTACCAAAAGTTCCTTTTGTAAATCTAGAATATCATCAGAGTCATTATCTTGATCTCGCAACATATTTGATCGGACTTTCCTTAAAACATTCATAGATTTTACTTCTGTGGTTTTAAACTTTTGCAAAAATAATTTATTTTCGTCTTTTACCATATTCTCAAATACTTCTTCTACTCTTTGCTTGGAAAGTTGAATTTTGAATTCTTCTCTTTTCGAGCCTCTTATTTGCCTGGTTTTTAGGAACGTATGACTTTGAATCTGGCTTGTACTGTATACTTTTAATACTCCACATTTTAAATTGTTATTAAATAACTGAAATCTTCGACATCCATCATGCCCACAATAAGCTCTAATACAAATAACTTTTTTATTATAGTCGCAAGACTTTATGTTTATTTGACATCCAGTTTTTGCTGTCAATAAATCTGATGTTATGTGCGGATAAGTTTTCGAATTTAACTTGTTTGCATTTTCGCAATAAACGTCGAGCCAACCATCTACAACAATTTCGCCAATTTGTGATTTAAATCCAGCTGTTTGTTGCGTCCGTCGTACTTTTTTAAAAATAACGGGTTTAATTATTTTTGGTTCGAACAGATCATCTACATCAGAGTCCTGTCGTTTGATACTTGTAGGAGAATATTTTTTTGTTTCTTGCTGATTTGAATCTACAATTTGTTCTTTTTCTTCATTATTTTCTATAATTTTATCCACATAATATTTCTTTTGCACTTTGTCATAAAATCCGGTTTTAAAATTACCATTTTTCAACAATTTTATTAGGCAAATTCTATTAGTATCCGAGCATTTTAATCCACTTATGGATTGACAGATCTTAAAAAATATTGAATTTTTGTCTGTACTTCCAAGTTTTAAATTTTCAAGATCAGAAGTAAAATTTAAAATGGTGTCCTGAAGTACAAAGTACTTAGACTCATCAAAGCAAAATTTTGCAAAAGGCATGTTAAATTTTGCATAATCACCAAACAAAATTTCAATTAAAATCTGTAAAATAAGCGACAAAATTAAAGCAGTAGTCAGAATAGTCAGATAAAAGCCAAAGTCAATAATGTAATAGCCAAATTTGTTTAAAAGTGCTATTGAGTTGTAAGACAAAGGCAATATTTCGGCCACTTGCAACATACCGATCATCGTGAAAATAGTATAATATTTAGCCCCTTGTATGCCCATTTTAAAACTATATAGCCCCAATCCGAGAGATTTTTAGTTTTGGCACAGCATAATAAAAACTCATTAAAACTGGGTAAATGCTATTGAGTTGTAAGACAAAGGCAATATTTCGGCCACTTGCAACATACCGATCGTCGTCAAAATAGTATAATATTTAGCCCCTTGTATGCCCATTGTAAAACTATATAGCCCCAATCCGAGAGATTTTTAGTTTTGGCACAGCATAATAAAAACTCATTAAAACTGGGTAAATGCTATTGAGTTGTAAGACAAAGGCAATATTTCGGCCACTTGCAACATACCGATCGTCGTCAAAATAGTATAATATTTAGCCCCTTGTATGCCCATTTTAAAACTATATAGCCCCAATCCGAGAGATTTTTAGTTTTGGCACAGCATAATAAAAACTCAAAAAACTGGGTAAATGCTATTGAGTTGTAAGACAAAGGCAATATTTCGGCCACTTGCAACATACCGATCGTCGTCAAAATAGTATAATATTTAGCCCCTTGTATGCCCATTTTAAAACTATATAGCCCCAATCCGAGAGATTTTTAGTTTTGGCACAGCATAATAAAAACTCATTAAAACTGGGTAAATGCTATTGAGTTGTAAGACTGTTACGCCAGTCAATTGGCGTACCTCCAATTTTCTTAAGTCATCGCCTATTTTACCTGTACTATACGTACTGTCCACATTCTTTCCCATGGTTGTTGGTATTGCAAACAACCAATTATCTGTCTGCCTAAAACAGATAATAAATTCCTATCTCATGTGACTACTTGTGCTCAATTAGGTCGAGCATTCCTCTACGGAAATCAAGCAAGTCAGCTATATATCAACGCATGAGAATTTTCATTTTTCTGAGTTTCACGAAGCTCATTTTTCACTTGGGTTCTTATCTTTTTAATTTTTTTTCTGATATTACCAAGTACATATTTTATAATCTAATTTTCTAATTCCTTTTTATGCTGATGCATTTTTTTTTTTCTTTGCTGAGGTGGGCGATTGACGACCGACGTGCATGGCGTGGTTTTTTTTTGGAGGGAAGTGTTTGAGCTCGAGTAAGTCGGGTTGTGCTTTTAGTTATTTTTTATTTTTTTATTTTTTTCGGTTAATATTTGGTGTACGAATATGAAGTAGAGTTTATATATTTGCAACGAAATTTTTTTTTATATTTACTTACAAAAAAAAAAAAAACTAAAATAAATAAATAATAATAGTAACCATAAAGAAATACTAAACAGTTTCAAGTTTAATTTCCGTTTTAAAACTTAAGTGATTTTATTGTGGTTTGTTGTGTAGTTTAAAATGAGGTTCTTCTTAAGAGGAATTAGAAGTTGTTTTTATGTTGTTTTACTGAATTTAAATATTTACTTACAAAAAAAAAAAAACTAAAATAAATAAATAATAATAGTAACCATAAAGAAATACTAAACAGTTTCAAGTTTAATTTCCGTTTTAAAACTTAAGTGATTTTATTGTGGTTTGTTGTGCAGTTTAAAATTAGGTTCTTCTTAAGAGGAATTAGAAGTTGTTTTTATGTCATTTTACTGGTGAATTTCATTAATTAAATTAATAATACTTAATCTTGCGTATATAATTAATTATTATACAGTTTATTACCAGTGTTTTTTTTATATTACTTAATATTATTAATAGAATTTAATTTTAAAGTAGTATTGTAAGTATTCTAAACAACTTACAACTTGTTGTACAAAGTGCATTTAAAATCATTCAATCAATTGAAATTGTTTTTTTTAAATAAGTTTTATGTATATTTACATAGTTTGTGAAAAAATAAAAAAAAAAAAAAATAGTTTGTGCGTCGATACATTTTTAATTCACCTAACCATCTCGAATTTCAACATACAAAATCAGAATATGTTGGTTCATTGAATAAAAAGAATACCGTTACACAAGCAGATACCTACTGCTACTTACTTTACGGTTTTTTTTGGATTTTAATTTTGGGACATTAACCGTTTTGTTTGGCTTTGTAAGCTCGTCGCAGACAATTCACAAAAATAGAAGACAACGAAAAGTGGAAAGACGTAAGCATATTATAAATTAAAATTCAAAGAAAAAATAAAATTTGAAAATTTATTCAACTTTTTGTTTAAGTATACTTGTATTTGTGAGTTGTTGTGTTGTGCGCACCATAAAAATGAAAATTGAAATGAAAATATAAATAAATAATTGGAAAATATTTTTGGTTGTGCACGAAACGTAAATAAAATAAATAAATAATAGTTAATTAAGAGTTAATTTTTAGTATCGTTGTTTATGATTTAAATATTAAATTTTTTTTGTTTTAAGTTCATTATCATTGAAAATATAAAACTTATAATTTAGTTATAATTATAAACCTGGTATTTGAAAATTTTATTATTATTAAGATGGCGAGATAAACCCCATTTAGGATGAGTTCAGGACTCTCCTAACCCAGCCCCAAAGCGAGATGTGAGTCGTCGCAATCCACATCCCCGCCTATTCCATTCTCCCACATCCTGCCTCCTTCCCTTCCCGCGGTTCAACTAGATCCGTGCCATGTTCCTGGCAAACCCCACGCCTTTCCCCTGAGCCTTAGCCGGCCAATGACCGCCCAGGAACAACAAGTGGCATGGATATCTGCTAACGGAGTGACTTCACGTCCATTTCGTTACAAGACAAAGGCAATATTTCGGCCACTTGCAACATACCGATCGTCGTCAAAATAGTATAATATTTAGCCCCTTGTATGCCCATTTTAAAACTATATAGCCCCAATCCGAGAGATTTTTAGTTTTGGCACAGCATAATAAAAACTCATTAAAACTGGGTAAATGCTATTGAGTTGTAAGACAAAGGCAATATTTCGGCCACTTGCAACATACCGATCGTCGTCAAAATAGTATAATATTTAGCCCCTTGTATGCCCATTTTAAAACTATATAGCCCCAATCCAAAAGATTTTTAGTTTTGGCACAGCATAATAAAAACTCATTAAAACTGGGTAAATGCTATTGAGTTGTAAGACAATGGCCATATTTCGGCCACTTCCAACATACTGATCATCGTGAAAATAGTATAATATTTAGCCCCTTGTATGCCCATTGTAAAACTATATAGCCCCAATCCGAGAGATTTTTAGTTTTGGCACAGCATAATAAAAACTCATTAAAACTGGGTAAATGCTATTGAGTTGTAAGACAATGGCCATATTTCGGCCACTTGCAACATACCGATCATCGTGAAAATAGTAAAATATTTAGCCCCTTGTATGCCCATTGTAAAACTATATAGCCCCAATCCGAGCGATTTTTAGTTTTGGCACAGCATAATAAAAACTCATTACTGGGTAAATGCTATTGATTTGTAAGACAAAGGCAATATTTCGGCCACTTGCAACATACCGATCATCGTGAAAATAGTATAATATTTAGCCCCTTGTATGCCCATTGTAAAACTATATAGCCCCAATCCGAGAGATTTTTAGTTTTGGCACAGCATAATAAAAACTCATTAAAACTGGGTAAATGCTATTGAGTTGTAAGACAAAGGCAATATTTCGGCCACTTGCAACATACCGATCATCCTGAAAATAGTATAATATTTAGCCCCTTGTATGCCCTTTGTAAAACTATATAGCCCCAATCCGAGAGATTTTTAGTTTTGGCACAGCATAATAAAAACTCATTAAAACTGGGTAAATGCTATTGAGTTGTAAGACAATGGCCATATTTCGGCCACTTGCAACATACCGATCATCGTGAAAATAGTATAATATTTAGCCCCTTGTATGCCCATTGTAAAACTATATAGCCCCAATCCGAGCGATTTTTAGTTTTGGCACAGCATAATAAAAACTCATTACTGGGTAAATGCTATTGATTTGTAAGACAAAGGCAATATTTCGGCCACTTGCAACATACCGATCATCGTGAAAATAGTATAATATTTAGCCCCTTGTATGCCCATTGTAAAACTATATAGCCCCAATCCGAGAGATTTTTAGTTTTGGCACAGCATAATAAAAACTCATTAAAACTGGGTAAATGCTATTGAGTTGTAAGACAAAGGCAATATTTCGGCCACTTGCAACATACCGATCATCCTGAAAATAGTATAATATTTAGCCCCTTGTATGCCCTTTGTAAAACTATATAGCCCCAATCCGAGAGATTTTTAGTTTTGGCACAGCATAATAAAAACTCATTAAAACTGGGTAAATGCTATTGAGTTGTAAGACAATGGCCATATTTCGGCCACTTGCAACATACCGATCATCGTGAAAATAGTATAATATTTAGCCCCTTGTATGCCCATTGTAAAACTATATAGCCCCAATCCGAGCGATTTTTAGTTTTGGCACAGCATAATAAAAACTCATTAAAACTGGGTAAATGCTATTGAGTTGTAGGACAAAGGCATTATTTCGGCCACTTGCAACATACCGATCATCGTGAAAATAGTATAATATTTAGCCCCTTGTATGCCCATTTTAAAACTATATAGCCCCAATCCGAGAGATTTTTAGTTTTGGCACAGCATAATAAAAACTCATTAAAACTGGGTAAATGCTATTGAGTTGTAAGACAAAGGCAATATTTCGGCCACTTGCAACATACCGATCATCGTGAAAATAGTATAATATTTAGCCCCTTGTATGCCCATTGTAAAACTATATAGCCCCAATCCGAGAGATTTTTAGTTTTGGCACAGCATAATAAAAACTCATTAAAACTGGGTAAATGCTATTGAGTTGTAGGACAAAGGCAATATTTCGGCCACTTGCAACATACCGATCATCGTGAAAATAGTATAATATTTAGCCCCTTGTATGCCCATTGTAAAACTATATAGCCCCAATCCGAGAGATTTTTAGTTTTGGCACAGCATAATAAAAACTCATTAAAACTGGGTAAATGCTATTGAGTTGTAGGAGAAAGGCAATATTTCGGCCACTTGCAACATACCGATCATCGTGAAAATAGTACAATATTTAGCCCCTTGTATGCCCATTGTAAAACTATATAGCCCCAATCCGAGAGATTTTTAGTTGTGGCACAGCATAATAAAAAATGAAAATACTGTCATTTATTTTTAATACTGGTAATTATGAATTTTTTTTTAAACCAATTTGGTTTATAGAAGTACATATGTAACTAAAATATTTTATAATCATTTTTCTTTGTTTTTCATTGATTTTATTTTAATGAAATTATATTTATTTTTATTAAATACAATAAAATCCTGGGCTGGGATAACTTCACACATGAGCATATGGTGCATAATTTTATTAGTATTGCCTGATTAAATTTTTTTATTTTCTGGGATAAAATCCTGGGCTAACTTCACATGCCTAACTGAACCCCTCGCTTAACCCAAACTCAACACCCTACTCAACCTTAAATTCAACAAAAAACTCAATGCCCAACTCAGTCCTAAAATCAGCACGCTAATTCAGCCTTCCACTCGAACCCAAACTAAACCCTCGATTTAACTCCAAACTTAACACCCATCTCAATCCTCAAATCAATTCAACCCCCAAATAAATCTCCAATTCAATTGCTCACTTAACCCTAATCCAAACCCAACTCAACTCCAACTCAAATCCATAACTCAAATCCATCAACTAAACCCCAAAACTCAACGCGTACGTGGTATAGAAACTTATTTTTGAAAATAGCTCCAAATCCGAACGGATATTTTCAAGAGAAGTGGTTTTGATGGTTTTTTTAAACAAAAAAATGTTAATTTAACAACCAGAGCAAGTAAAATGAATACTTTTGCTACCAAAAATGTTCAGAAAAATAGAAAAAAGGGAAGGAAGAAAGGTTCAGTATTGAAAACCACTTCACTGTGTCTCCATCTAATAGGCAAGTTCCATTATATAGGTCCATATTCCAGTAATTCCTCCAAAAATCATTTTAAAATCTCATTTCCAACGCACATGTCAAATTTCATAAAAATCAGTTGAGAAATAGGCAAGTTCTATCATACTTAGCCATATTCCAGAACTTTATACAAAAATCATTTTAGAATCCCATTTTCAATATGGAAAGCAAGTCCCATAGAATGGAAGAGTAGAATACCATTTCCAACGCACATGTCGAATTTCATCATTATCGGTTGATAAAAAGGCAAGTTTCATCATACTTGGCCATATTCCAGAATTTCATCCAAAACTCGCGGAAGTCAAATTTAACTAAAATCAATTAAGAAATAGATAAGTTCCATTCTAATTGGCCATTCACTTAATTCGCTAAAGATTTAATTAGAAATGTAAAAGATTCAATTTGAGGTTTGAGGTATTAACAGTGACCTTTCTTAAGTCTTAAACAATATTTGTGTACAGTTTGGTTCAAATCGGTCAAGTCGTGTGGATTTGTTTAAATATCATACACCAATGTTTAAATCGGTCACCAATTCCACCCTCAACCGAACCGCAAACTCTCTTTCAACTCAATCCTCAAACCAGCATATATAAAAAATTGGTCAACTGCTCACTATATCTTAACGCAACCCCAACTCAACTTGAACTCAACCTGCAAATTGACCCCTAACTTAACCTTCAACTCAACCCCAAACTCAATATTCAAACCAGCATATATAAAAGATTGGTAAATATTTCTATAACCAGGTATTTTGGGTCAATTCGTATGGCAGGAACCCGACCCTCTTGACACACAGGTTCCAAAAGCTTTTCAAATCTCGGCCATGACCATAGAAACAGATTGGCAAAAAAAAAAATTATAAATCGAACAAGCCGTTCTCGAGATACCATGGGTACAGACCAACAGACATCCAGACAGATGGACGAACATTTTTTTTTTTTTTGCTTCTTTAGACTCAGGGACTTTCAAATCGTCGATTTTTGACAGGATTTCAATACTTTGGTCTTTTTAGACGGAAGTAAATATCATCAGAAATGATATCAAAAAAATAATAATCGACACCTCCGAGGATGATCCGCTATTAGAACGCCAGTGAAATTTTTATCTAACTTTCTAGCAAATCACTAGTTGTATTAAATGTTTACACTTTAATCAAACTGCCACAAAATGCTTAATACGTATTTATGAACTGTAAACTGCTGAATTATGTAATTACGTTTTTGTTGTGAATTTTCATGGTACATTGTTAAAATTAATTCCATAAAACTTCAATTATCACACGTTATTGTAGAATTAAAATAAAAAATGTTTTTCAATTAGAGCGCGCTTAAATCAAAACTTATCGCACGTAGTATACGAGCACATATGTATCTAGTACATAGCTATTTAAAACACAATCTGCTACAATAATAACAAAATCTTAATTGCCCATATACGAGACAGCGTTCTCTTTATTTTCTATGCAATAAACATACTCATCGTTTTGTAAATATTATGTAATTGACCTTAGCAGTTCGGGAATACCATATATATTTATGTATTTTTACGTACTTAAACGTACATATGTAGTACTGAAAAATTTGAATCGACGGAAAACCTCAAACATTTTATTTTTCACCGTTCAACTCAAAATAAAACATGATGATTGTTTTTGTTTATTCTACAATATATGCTAGCAAAAAATATTGTAAACACTACAACAAGAGCACAACTGAGTATTTTGGCAATTTAACAAAAAAAAAAAAAACGAACAGTAAATTTAATAATAACAAATTATCTACATGATATGACGAGAACTGTAATTTAACTGGAGTATGATACAAACAACAACAAATAGATAAGGGAAAATACAATTTCGCTTTTCAGATGTTTAATTATCTTTTATGTAAAATATAAGAAAATAAGAAAAATTTTCACGTTCGTAATGTATGTATGTCTAGCAGGTAGGAAATTCTAATAAAGCAGGTGCGCGAAAATAAAGTTTTACTTTGTTTGCGCGTAATATTATTTGTTTTTGATTTTTGTTGTCTGAAGATGATAAAAGTTTTCTTGTTACCGTAATAGACTTACGATGTCGATATCATCTTCATCACAATAAACCGATTAGTTTAATTAAATGTATTGGGTACGTTTTAGGAGGCAACAACCAGGGTCTCAAAGTTAATCAAATTTGTGCTAAACAAATTTTAAAGGTGGATTTTAAAGGATGAATTATTCTCGCTGTTTCTCAACAAAGTTGTGTGATATTCAAACACAACCCAATCTACTAAATTTCAAATAATTTTAGAAATAAACTTTCATGGTAACATCGTCCTTTGTTGGAGGTCGAGAAAAGTTAATTTTTGTTTATTTATTTATTTACTACACAGAGAGAAAAGATTGCTTTTATGAAACGAATCTAGCTTCATTTAATCATTTTGGTACAATGATTTTCAACGTATCAAGCCCATTTATTGAATTGAGAATCGGCTTGAATAGGACAATAAAATTTCGGTTTTCTTTGCTTAAGAAATAATTGTTAGGTCGAAGAAAGGCTGGGTAGTATTAAATCTAGCAATTATTTTATTAAATTTAGGTTCAAAACATTATAACCAAAATGATTAAAATCAAGAAAAAGGCTTGCTTGAGATAATTAAATAAGTTTGTTAATTTAATACGTCAAACTAAGGAATGATTTTGCTTTTATGAAGAATTGGTTTTTTCAATTTAAAAGAGTACTCGCTGTTTATGAAAACACAAAACAACAATTTAATAATATTTTCGCTCGATTAAAGAAAAATACTTCTTAATCTAATAAAATTGTTTATTAACTTTAACAACTGATTTCTTTATTGAGTACGACAGAAATTATTCACCTCTTCCTTTAAACGATTTTTGCTTTGCTTAAGAATTTTTTTTTTTTAAATTTTAAACAAAAATTTGCTGGATGTAAACACGAAACGATCAATTTAATTATACTTTCGCTAGATTAAAGACAAATAGTTCTTAATTTAATAAAATAATTTATTAACTTTAGCAACTACTTTTTGTATTGAATACGAGTGAAACTTTTTTTTAGCAAGGGCCCTCTTCTTTTAAGCAGTTTTTTGCTTTAATTAAGAATTTTCATTGGGTAAAAGCATGCTCGCTGGACAAATAATTAAAAATACCTTTTGTTAATTTATATTCTTAAATAATAATTTATTTGGCTTTAATTAAAATTATTAACTTAGATTAATAAACATATTCATGTATGATTATGGTAGATTACAGCTAATAAACTATCGTTTAAACTCATAGATTAGCAAATAATATAATTTTTAATAAAATAATTGTAATGAAAAAAAAAAATGTAAGCTAAGAAACCAACAAATTAGTTTAATAAATAAATTATTTAATATTAATTTAATTTATATATTAAAAAAATTAATTACTTAAAATAAAATAAAGTAAATACTTAAAATAAAATAAAGTAAATACGTAATGAAAAAAAAAAATGTAAGCTAAGAAACCAACAAATTAGTTTAATAAATAAATTATTTAATATTAATTTAATTTATATATTAAAAAAATTAATTACTTAAAATAAAATAAAGTAAATACATAATAAATAAATATGGTAAATAACAAATTGGTTCTATGGTTATAATTCAAATAAATCCCGGTTAAACGCATTTGGCGCCATTCGATAGTTTATGTAGTAAAATTGGCTTTATAATATATGAATGCAAAACAATAAAATTATATGAATTAAAAACAATTGAACCATCTGTAATGTATGCTTGATAATGGTGATCGTACCGAATTATTTTTTCATTTTCAGTAACCAATATAACGTTGGTATCTGAGTAAGCAATATCAGCTATTTTTAGCAAAAGGGTCTTAAGTTTATTAGAAATATAAAACCCTTTTTTGTAACATGTTCCTTTATATTCGAGGGATAACGCCGAAGCATATAGTATGTCATATGATCTACTTGCAGGGAAATTTTAGTTCTATGTAAAAAGGTTTTGTGTTTATTTCAACTGGGTCATGTTTTATTACACAAATATCTGAACCTACACCAACATTTTTAAGCATTTTACGAATGCGAATTTAAGTAAAGAATTTTTAATGTTTTGTCTTTAAAGTTTAATGTATTAATGTTAATTCAAAAGTTTACTAAAATATGTAAATAATACAGCAATAATACGACAAAATAATTTTAAAATAAATATGTAATGCAAATTTATTTTTTTTTAAATTTGAAATAACCGAGAAACTTTAAGAAATCATTTGTTGATTATCACAAATCACTTATAATAGATTACGCCTTCGTGGATTTCGTTTTCGTAGTTTACTGCGCATTACGTCAACTGAGACTTGCTAGTAAAATATTGCAAAGGAATTGTATGAAAAATAAGGAATTTGTCTAATAAATGTATAATATATGTAAATAAAAAACTATTTTTTGGATAAATATTATATTTTATATTAAAAACACATTCAAGTTATAATTTTTTTTTCTTTTTCTTGATTTTGTTTCAGAAATTTCTTTATTTAGTTTCCTAATTCTGAAAAACATTCTTGCCCTAAAGAATAATTTTTTTACTCTTTTATCACAGTCGATGTCTTTTGCTAATAACAACAGATGCTGCTGATAGTCCCTTGTTATTAATAATTCATCCCCATTTGCATCATTGAAAATAGATTCCAACGAGGACATGTGTATCATCATACTCTGAGTGGGTTTTGACAGGCCCCCTTCATTTAATTGATCAACCCAAGTATAAGAAAAATGGGGGTTCACCGAATGGAATGTGGAATCTACTCGAATATTGGGGACTTCTTTATGCAATTTATGACATATATATCCAGCAAGATTTTCAAGTCCGTCATATTCCATCAATGAAAAATAATTATCTTCCTGAAAATCTTCGGGATTTTCGTTTAACCCAGAAACATTTCTAAAAATTTGTCCTAAAAATTGTTGAAAGAAAATTTTAATAATTTATTAAGACGAAAGCTAATTTTGTTACCTGTTAGCGTTGATTCTGAAATCAGGGGTATCGTCAATTGCCACATTTGCATTTTCAGATATTGCCCCTTCATTATGCCCCAAAATGTTGGATCTCAAACGGTATTTGAATTCCTGCCTATCAGGGTGATCGTGCAGACCACCCTTTGCACGGATAGTAGCAAAACAAATTTCTAAAACATCCTGGTTTAAACGATACGACAAAATGTATTTAAAATTGAAACGTTGTTTCATATCTTCGTACAACAATTTTAATGCGGTATTTGATTGAATAATTCCTATAAAAAATTATAATAATTTTTAATAATAATACATTAACATAAAATAGTTTACCTTTTTAAAACGGTAGTAATGTATTCTTTCCCAATACTAGCATCTCATTCATCATTTTGGTCATCCTATCTAAGATGTCATTCCGCACTTTAATGGCTAGTCCGTAGGCCTGAACTCGCTCTCTGGAATCAGCAGAATATACTCTGACGTTCATCACATCAAACCAATCGTTAGTCTAAAAAAATAATGATTTAAATATGTACATAATATTAAAATATTTCCAATTGTACAAGCTTAAATAAATTGTAACACTCTTCCCAATTTTCGTCTTCTATCAATCGTAGGTCGATGGCCCTCGAGAGAGCTTGTGCTACGGTATGGGAAAAAGTTTGGTAGCCATTTTGACTTTTTGTCTTTCTGCTTGAGCAACACTTAAATGGTTACTGGAAATTTTGTGAGTAATGGTCAGTTCTGTTGATGTACACGATAGAAGTTTCAAAATTATTTGTTTCTTTACGCATTTACCGTTTATCAAAAAACCATTATCAATAAAATGATTCCTTATAAGCTTAATAAGGTGAGGTACGTCCGCAAATACGTATATTTTATTGTTTCCAAAGATAAACCTAATAAAAAAAAAATTAATAAATTTTACATGAGAAATATAATTTAATAATCATACCATGGTTTATGTGTTTCTATGTTAAGTTCCTTGTATAGCCCTCGATTACCTCCTCCGAGATCACTAGTTATAGCCACCACAGTGTAACCACAATTTTCCGCTTTTTGTAATATTTCGAACAAAATTTGTTTCGTCATTTTACGATCGAAATCGTAATAAAATGGTTGTTTCCATTTGGAGATTAACCCTGAAATTGATAAGAATTCATTTTATTAAAATAAAATGTACAATAGTAATAATAATTCACGTATACCTCTCAACATTCCAACTTGACAATATTTTGCAGGTTTATACGTGGAATCCGATGACGGGTCGTAGCAATAAGTTTCCCTAATCTTCATTTCGTCAAAACTCAAGATACAAACTTTCTGGGATTCACTTAGTTCAGTTGCTGCTTTCATAATTTTCATAACCGGTTCAAGAATCCCTGGAGAAATATCAATTTGTTGTGCCCATTTCTGGAGAGTGCGGACAGCAGGAAGAGGAAATTGCTTTTGTTTTAATAATTTATAAGCTCTAGGGCTGGCCGAATACAGTGTAATAGATCTGGCGATGCCAGCTTCTGCCCATTGCATACGTTTATTAATGCCGTTTTTTCATTTTTGTATCTGGCCTGGTGTAAATAGTTCTCTCAATTTACTTTCTAAATTCTGTAGTTCAAAATCTTTTCTCTCTAAATTCATTTTAAGCAAGTCTGCATGGTCTTTTAAATTTTGAATTTCGGCTTTTAACTTTTGAATTTCGGTAAGCTTTTTCTGTTTAAAATTGTCCCTAAAATTATTTGATTGATTGATTGATTGATTGCGATGTACGATCAAGCATTAAGCAAGTCTCCCGTATTATAAATGCGAATACCACACCACTATACCCATGTTACAACAACACGACACACACCATTCTTCATGAAGCCAAACTCCGTAAAGAAAGGCGCCACATCGATAACTAACTACATAAGTCTAATATAGTTGTGATATCCGCCCCTGGCCAGGCCGCCGTCGTACACCTTTTTACATATAACAAGATCGAGGGATGGGAAAGGAATGTTAGCAACAAAGACTCAACCCGGTTCCAGACACCTAAGTAGTTGATAGTTAGTAAATTTGTTAGTAATATATATTTTTTTTTTTTTAGTAATTTATTTAGCACAAAGACAATACAATTTTAAAGTTCATCTACTGCTCCTCCAACCTGTAAGAAGACACAATGACAACAATTTTCCTGGTACCGCAAACTCTTTTTCTGAAAAGCTGTAAACAACTATTATTATTCCCCTCCATCATTTTTTCCATCGGGGGTTGTGAGAGGGGGGCGAGATTTTGTTCCATCATCATGTTTCCATGCGGTCACCCAAATTTGTACTAACTGTAGGTAGTGTTGCTTGACGTTGTTGTTGAAATCGTTGCGTCTCTGCTGTCCCTGCTACTCGCCCCCTATCAGCTAATTCCAGAATTATCACTTACAATACATATGCAAAATGGCATCGGTAATGTAAAAAATTACTTTACCACTTGTCATAAATGATCTGTAAATAACTCAACACTATCAAAGGATATTTTAATTCACTAATTTATGCACTATTATTTTCTTCTTAATTATAGAAACTTTTATTTATTTTAACTATTACATGATAACACTGAAACACTCATATTTTCCTTATGACACAAAAAACTTTCACAAAACTATATTAACATTTAAATACATTTTTTTTTTATCACAACACTAAAAATGACATCTTCGTCATGTTGCCACTATCCAATTATTTATGAACTAAACAGTTCATTAACTAATTGCTTAAGTTCTTTACGACTTTTGTATAAAACAAAGCATCCAATTCTATTTTAATAAACAACGTCGGTATTAAACCATCGGTAATCGTTTAAAATTGTCCCCAAAATTATGATAACATTATAGCGGTTAATTCTCATGTTTTATAACAAACTAAATACATACATCTCGTCCTTTAAGGCATCAAATTCCGATTTATTTATTTGTTTTTCTGGCTCTTCCCGATCATTGTTATTAGCATATACCATTTCTTCTAAATCATTTGATTCGCAATACACAAGCTCGGGTAAACTGAAATTTGATTCACCAAGTAATGATTTAATCATTTTTGTGTCTTCTCGTTTTTGGATTCGAGACAATCGATTTTGATTCCTTAACAAAACTCTTTCGTTCACTTCACAAACTGGTCGCAAAGTTGGCATCGCACCCGATTTTAATTTTAGAATTTTTGAAAATCCTTGATATAATATTAGAATTACAACTCAACTAACAAAATTTTTTATAATAATTCTTACCCATTTTATGCTCTAACTTGTTTGCAAAATCATTGTCAGTAAAATGGGCGCTACAAATTCTGGATGTATTATGGTTGAATATTTCTTTCCTCCTACAAAACAGGATCCATGCTTTCAACAATGTCTTATTTTTATTTGTTGGAAAAGAAGGAAAACTATATGAACAATTATTTATATTATTATTACAACAATTAAATACGGCGCACCGCATTATTTATTTAATTTAATTTAATTTTTAGATTCAATTACATACAACGATATTGTGAAACAAAACTGTTCAGTCTCAATTGACGTCATTTGACTGCCATTTATTTTATAATCCAAATAGGCAAAGTGCGCAAGGCGTAATCTATTATAAGTGATTTGTGGTTGATTATTAATGAAAAACGGAAACTATTCGGTTTTTTCAATTTCCAAGATTAAGCTTTTTAGTTCTGGAACCATCGAATCTAAATTAATCTTGTAAAAGTAAACTTGTATGAAATTCCACACTTTTTGGCATTCGATTGGATATTTTAAATTTAAAATAAAAAACATTTTAAAACAAATGTCCATGCATTTTAGGAAGCTAGCAAATTTAAAATAAATGTCATCAAACACAATCGAAAACTGGTAATGATTTCCGTCAGGTATAACTGCGATTAGTGGCTCAAGCGTAATACCGTAATTGAAATAATGCTGTTTTTTACCTTCAATAATTTTTTTTAGCTCTATTATCGAGCCAACTTCTATAGCAAACGATTTGATAGAATTTTGAATTGAAGGTTTCCAAACAGTTGTTTTGAGTTTACCGGCAACTCTTGCCGATGGTTTGAGAATGTAATGAAGAAACTGGAACACCTAATAGTTTCTGTAGTCTGTAAATAAAATAAAAACATTGAATTTGTTACTAGTAGTTATTAAAATTGGATTTGTGTGATTAAATAAAAGTAAATGAAAAAAAATACTCGGTTAAATAATTAAGTTACCTTGGTCTTTTGTCAGAGAACTAAAGGAAGTTTTTTAATAAATGAATCCCACTTCTCAAATAAAGCAAATGTTGAGTCTGAGTGAATTATTTCCAAATCAATGTCAATCTGAAATTGAATATAATTTTTACAGCAATAAGTGTCCAAATTGATAATTTTTTTTTAAGTTGAAAAGTATTGGTTGAAATATAATACGGTTATAAGTCAGGACAATTGTACTATCACAATCTTCCGAATTTCAAATTTATACATACTTACATCAAAAATGTATCAAGAAATGTTTTGTTTAAAGTTAAAACAAACTAGAAAATGTATTTACAATTCGTGAAACTTTTTTATCGGGTTTGCTTTGATATATTGGCAAAAAGCCCTTTTTTATATGTATCTACAACAATATTTATTTATGAAAATATTTATCAATCGAAAGCCATTAGATGATTTTAATAGTGGCCAATTGTCAGAATCTCTGCCGCTTTTAAGTTGTTTAGTTCATGTAATTCCTTGTGACGCCCTTTAGCAGTGTCTTTCCATTTAAGCTCAACTGTTTCCCATGGTGACTGCATGTAAGAAAGCCATTTCTTGTTTTTTTCGAACTAATGGCTCTATTTTTATTTGATTTTTCTCTAAATGGTTAAAAAAATAACAGAGATAAATTTTACGATATTATAAAAGCTCAAATCATATTTTGTACCTGATTGATCGATTGTTCTCTCTCCTGGCGTAAGTTTTAGCGATGAAAATTTGACTTTATTTTCAAAAAAACCCAATTTTTTTCAGTTTGCAGCAGCTATTTCGGTATTTGTTGTAGAGTTTTCCGGTCGGCCTTTTTCCTCCCGTATAAAAAAGTGCCTACCATTTTAAAATTAAATGCATGCATAAACTTATTTTAAGTTTGAAGAGTTTATTAAATATCTGCTAATTTTCAAAGTTGTTATTGAAATAATGTTATTAAAATATATAATAAAAACATTTCCATGCATATAAAATACAATTAATAATTAAATAATTTAGAAGAATATTTGCCTTATCTTCGCCAGGAAAGCATTTTTCTATTTCAATACTGATTTGACTGGGCAGCAGACATATTTTCTTCCCTGATCACGAATTCATGTACGATACTTTCGAATTACATACAAAGTTCTGTATAACACAATAACTTTGTTTCGCAAAAAATATTTCAACGTGGTCTCAGTGAATGTTCTAAAATACATAACGGAACTTTATAATTTGTACCTATGTAAAATTAGTTTATTTTTCACTTTTTGTAATTTTTAACTTTATTTCAATTAATATTTAATATTTTTTCACTTTTATCACTTTTAAAGAAATATTAATAACTCGCAGTTTAATTAATTTATGCCTAATTATTATTGCACTAAAATTTCACTTTATGCTCATAATTTCACAACGTTGCCAAGTAAACTAAAATGATTTTGTAAAAAAATCCTTGCGTTTTGTTGAAAAAATAAAAATTCGCATTCGTAAAATAAGCAGCCCTAAAATTGAGAAAGAACGTTTTTAAATAAGAGAACTCTCGCTGTGTTTTGCTAGGCTTGCTTAATTAAATAAAGTTACTAAAACTAAGCAAGCATTTTATAATATTTAGTATGATGCTATACGCACGCGTAAAATAATCAAGGCTTGCTTAATGTTAAAAAAAACTGAATAATATTTAGAAACTCTTTCAGAACCAAGACAATAATTAAATTATTGAAATTATTTGTTTAAACTTCGAACTCAATGTTATAATGTGACTATTGCAAAATTATATTAAGGGGACATTACACCTTCAGATTTTTAAAAAATTGAAATTTTTTTTATGATCGAATATGTTAGAATGAACGTTTTAGAACAGGATTTTAACAATATAAACATGAAAATGTCAACAAAAAATTTTTTATTGTATTTATTACGGAGCGCGTCAAAGTCTTTTTTCTACGGTTTTGGTCTACTTCGCTGTACTTTAAACTCGACTATCTCGGAATGACGTTTTTCAAGTTGGCGTGCAAGATTGAGAAAAAACTACTTATCCAATCGTTCTAAAATTTTAACACGTTGATTTACACATATTTCTGCTCAGAATGAACTACGGAAGGGAAAATCGGCTTTCAATTTTTTGAGTTACAACAAATTGCAGGGGACAAAAAAGCTCCATTTTCGAAAAAATGCCGCCATTTTGTTATTTTTTAGACCATTTTCTTCCTTTTAGTTCATTCCAAGGGCGATTTAATGCTGAATAAAACCCCGTTTTTTTTTTCAGACGTTCCTGAGAGCAGTTCTGATGCACGCCGCGAATTTTCGGTCTTTTTGGAAATGACCGTAGCAGACGACAAGTGGCGGAAAAAAAATTTAAAAAAATTTTTTGTGTATGCTTTGACTTAAATAAAATGTCCATGGAAAGTTTCATTAAGATATCTCTTTTTATTCCATTAAGAAAAATGTTTGAAAAAATTTCATTTTTTAAAATTTGAAGGTGTAATGTCCCCTTAATCCTTAGATTCATTATATCGGCTGTTCCTCGCCAAAGAAGAGGGAACAAAATTCGAGAGAGATCGCTATAACGTGTCAAACGTTCTCTAGGAAAATTGTTTTTTTTTTTCACTTCTAGTCAATCCACAAAAAATGAAGAAAACTTCCTTAATTTTCATCACCGTACCCCTAAAGATTTTCATGAAACCATTATATGTTTTCACTTGAGATACATTCATTTTAGGTACTTGAATGGCACATTAACTAAACGGCTAACTGATAGCTGTTTGTTTAATGTAACATTCAAATACCTAAAATTCACCACATTGCGAAAAATAACTGGAAATGGTTTAACAATTTTTATAAACTTACCGTGTTGGCTAAAGGTTTCAATATAAAATCGGGTATTAAGATTTTCACTCATAACTTACTAGAAAAGAAGCGCTAAACTCACTAAAAAACAAAAAGAACCACCGCATTTAGTTTTCTCGATATAATTCCAAAATTATTGCTTTATTTTACCTTAAATGTTCTGATTATCCACCGAATGTATAAATGCCAAATTTCGCTGATCGCTATACTGCTCCACACGAATAAATTAAATATGTATATCAAGATAATGATCTAAAAATATGTGTGATTTCGTGAAGAGTACCAGTGGAGATCGACTTAAAAAATTAGATAGCTCGAGTAGCATATCGAGCTTAAAAAAGAAATTTCTCTGGTTTTATCATATTATACGATTTATGATCAAATTAATTTATAACCATCATTTTAATTTAAAAAAAAAAACAGATTATTTTCTATAAATTGGTTTCTTTCTACAATACTTTCTACATATTATACATACAAAAGCAAAGAGCAACTCGTTAGTTGTTCATTGCTTTTATGATATTCAACCCAGAACTAAAAGCTAAATTTGTTTGTTTTTCGTTCACATTTATTAAGAACAACATAATCTCTATAGGCTCAATTATTTTTTCATCATTTCATGGGTCACCGACAAACATTATGGTACATACAATAATATAATAATGAAAACCTTAGTTTATGGTGGATTGAGTGCAATTTCTTCTTTGAGTACAAGAAATAGATACATACTCTTTTGAATTCTGCGAATTTGGTCCATCACCTCATATTTTACTATATCCTTTACCTAATTGTAGAAAAATTCATATTATTGTCACTCTGGGAGTAAATTTACATTGTTGCTTGAAAATGTGTTGAACTGATGAAAGCAATATTTAGATGAAATATAGTGAAATATCGTTATAACGAAGCCAACGGGACCGAAAAACTAAATTTATTTATATTATTTAGTTATGTATTTATGTAAAAAATTTTTATTTTAATTTCTTATAATTCATTTGGTTAGCCATAGCACATTTCCACATAAAAAATTTACATTTTAGCGAATAAAAATTCGTTGGGTAATTTCAATTTCGTTAAATCGGTATTCGTTATAAAGAGATTTCACTGTATTTTCTTTTCTACGGAAAATACAAATTGTGTTTTTCTTTATACTTTCTGTGGTACAGATATCCAAGTATAGGTAGATATCTACGAGTTTAGGTTGAATTCAAATTCCAAAACAGCAAAATGTAATACTAAAAAGACTTGCTGAATATTAACAAGCAATTTTTTTATTCAATATAGTATTGTGTCGCTTTCAGCGACAGTTTCGCTTCATTCAATTACCAAAATTTTCTTGAATGATGAGTGTGCATTTCAAAAAATAATACTCATTATTTAAGGCAAAGCTTTCTTTATATGTGTTATTATCCACATTATTTCTAAAGTTTTCGAAATTTTTTAAAAAGTGAGTTATTTGTAAAATGTTTTTCTTGAATTTAGTCAGTTTTTGATTGTATTAATAAATCATTGAATTGCTTGATTTAAATATCGTATTCTTAATTTGACAAATGTTACAAAATCAGATTTTAAGAAAAATACATTTAATTCAATAGTTTTCATGATTGATTTAAGCAAAAACTGATTTATATTTAAATTTTGGATAATACTTGTATTAAGAAATGCGTTTTTTACTCTACGCAAGTTTATTTCTTTCTGTGTAGTAAAGTTAATACTGGTACGGTATTGCACTGCAAAATCGGTTTAGAAATTGCCAAGTTTCACCATAAAGGACCAAATACCCCACTTTGGGGAACTTTATCTAAACAACATTTTAGAATCCAATTACCATTTCACTTGTTAAATTTTACCAAAATCATTTTTAAAAAAATAAGTTCTTCCTATATGAACCTATTTTCCAGAACTTTATCTATAAATCGGTTTAGAATATAGAATCCCATTTTCATCTCACTTGTTGAAGTTCATCAAAATCAAAAAAAAAATATGGCCTTATTCGAATCCCATTTACATCATACATCATCGTATGACCGATCGATTTGACCAAATTTCGGTTAATGGTTAATCGGAATTTCTTGGTACCGATTAATTGATTAAAGCAAATTTAATTTATTTCAACATCTTTTAAGAACTATTTTTTATTAATATTTCATTATTTGTACTACAACCCTATTTAATAAAAAATAAAGTTACCTTTTTCAAAAAATTTCCAATTGTTGCCCTGATTTTTTGATAGAAAAGGGAACAGAAATAATTTTCAAACAAATTTTAGGTCACAATTTCAAATTTCTATCGATTTAGTTCAAGCTTGCTTACACTTTTTTTCTAGAAAAGAAATTTTCTATTAACCGTCTCCGATTAATCGAATAATTTAAAACGGTCGTGGTTTTAGAATGCCATTTCCGTCGCACATGCCGAATTTCGTCATAATCAGTTATGAAATAGCCAAGTTCCTAATTGGCCATATTCCAGAACTTCATCTAAAACTCATTTTAGAATCCCATTTCCATGGTGCATCGGTTAAGAAATTACCGAGTTTCTTCCTAATTTACCTTATTTCAGAACTTCTTCTAAATATCATTTTAGAATCCTATTTGAATGCTAATATTTTCATCTCACTTTTTGAAGTTCATTTATTTTTTTATTTATTGGCGTAAATTTAAAAGAGAGATGATGAGCAAGAGCTCATTCATAAAACAATGCTTAGCAAATGGTAAAGATAACATAATTAACATAAAAGGTGTCTATGTATAAATATATAACAAAGTTAGGCCCAACAACTTAATTGCGCTCAGCATCGGCATTCTTTTGCTTCTTCGCTAGATTCTTTCATTGTCTTATTTCTCAATGATAAATAAGTTATTCTCCAATGCTTGGGTAAGGATTCTGTGGTTTGAAATGGTTCATAAACATACCAAAGGTGTTTCCGGTTGGGAAATTTCCGCATTGTGTAGCTCGTATTCAAGGTATATAGAAATAATGGTATGACATTCCCGTGTTTAATATTCGTCTTCCTTTGCGCATATACGTCATTCACATGGTAAATTTTTTTTATGGTTGTTGATGTTGTCTCAGTCCATTGGCATTCCAACATAAGATTCTAAGATCATTGGCCATTTTTCTGTTTAGAGATGGCTCCGGTGCTGTACTCTAGTTTCTGTAATCGCTCATCAAATCTGTTTGAAATTAATTTAAGTGTTTGACTTATATCGTCATTTTGAGCAATTTTTCTTCAGCATAAGTCATTTTACCCAATTGTCCCTGAGTAGTTCTTTGAGGCGCCCTTTTGCAGTATTTTTCAGTGTTAGCTAAATGTTAATATATTAAAAATTGTTATGCTTTTAGTGTCACTAGTTTATTACCAAATTTTTGCAATTTTAAGTACAAATTTATGTTATTCAAAATGACGAAGCTGTTCCAAATTAATCAAATATAAAACATCACACTTTAAACTACGTATTGAAATAATTAATTACAGTCATACCTCGCCTAACGTTGTTAATTGGTTCCGACGTTAGGCGAAACAACGTTATAAGGGGCAAAGTATTTATGTAGACGAATAGACGAGAAAATTTCATTGTTTTTTGTTTTTATGTTTTTTGCCTTTTTTCACAGTGTTTTTTTGTTTTGCTTATTATTTTAAACGACGTTACAACGAAACACAGCAACGATAGAGCGAGGTTTGTTCGCATTTTACTAACGACGTTACAGCGAAATGACGTTATGAGGAGAGACGTTGTACGGGGTATGACTGTATTTATATTTGAATCATTACAATTTCAACAAATAAAACTATAAATTAAATAGACACTGGATGCGTCCGAAATGCAAAATGCACATTTAGCGAAGTGACATTTGAAAAGCTGCATGCGACGTAGTTCTTGCGTGCATTTTTAATACGTATTGTTTGAATGGTCCGAATTTAAATATTTTTATAATTTTAATGAAACGTAATTTATCACAAAAATTCGTATTCTACAAAATGTGCATTTCAAATCGCATTTCGGAAACCCCCACTATTTCCACTTATACACCACAAAAAAATTACGCAGTACTCAACAAAAAGAAGGACATAAAGATGGTGATGCACACGGCGTTTTTCTACAACATAATTGATGTTGCAGATTTACGTTAAAAATAATCCGGTTGGATAAAAAAACAGAAACGCCGAGAATACTAAAGAGATTTTAGACACACAATTTATTACACAATTAATACTTACATAAATGTGTTCTCACTTTTTCCACAATAAGAAACTTTAAAAATGTATTAAAACAAAAAAATCAAACTAGCACTTAGGACGTTCTCAACTCAACAGAACAAGAAGGTCTGAAATCATAAATATTTTCGGTTTTAAAACCGTTTTAAAATATTGATGCGCAAGCGTAAGTTTAGCAAGACTTGCTTATTAAAAGCATTACGTTATAGAAATAAGCGAGTGTGTGTTTATTGCAAAAAATGGTTGCTGTAATTTAGAAATATTGCTAAATTAATAAATAATTTTAAATAGAGCTTGCTAAATATTACCAACTGTATTTAAAATATGTTATTAGTTAAGAAAGTTTTGCTAGAATTTACTAGGCCCTTCTCGTTTATTAAAATATGTTTTTATATTTTATTATGTTTTCTTTTGATTTAACTAAGCAATGCTTATTTGAAGCAACTTAAGGACATACATATCACAGCAAGCGGCTGCGGCGTGCCTTGAATATAAACGATAGTTTGAGCATAAATATAAGGATTTTTTTACAAAACCAATTTTATAATTTTACTAGAAAAATTTTCATTTTAAAAAATTAACATTTTCTTTTAATGGAAATTTTTCTAATGAACTATCAAATATCTGATTAAACTTATGACAATTACTGATAAGCTCAACCTTGCATTTTTATTTATTACATTTATGCAATTATTATAGTAGTCATACAGTGAAATGGAAAAACGCAAGCAACAAAGGATGAAATTTTGGATAAACAACATACGTTAAATTGTCTAAAACCGGCTAGTGCTACCACCAGCATATTAATCAAGTAGGTTTATACTAGAATGACAGATTTTTGGATACCTATAACGAATTAACAAATCTAAGACAGCTGTAGATTAAATTAAATAGTTTTAGCGGGTTCTGAGTTCATCAATATCAAATATCTGTCTTTTAAAGTCAAACGAAATTAAAGTTAAAAAAATTATCATAACTAAATGAAATAAGTGGCTAATTTTATTTGATTATTCATTGCTGAAATTTCTATTTCCGTTTACCGCCCATAATCGATATGTCGTAAAACACGTATAATCGTTATGCCGTAATTTCACATTAAGTATATGTAACATTGAACCGTGAGCCACATAACTAGAAAAAACGTAAATTAAGAGGAATCACAGTACAGTAGTTGTAGTACCATACACAAACTAACAGATGAAAAAAAAATTCAACTTGGCTAAATTTGGTCTTTCTTTTCAAGGATAACATTGTATACCATGAAGCAATAAAGTAATCATCAAAAATGCAATGGTGTACATTTTCATTCTTGAAAAGTGAGACTTGAACACTATCGAACATCGAAAATAGTGATCGTTTACAATCATGTTTACAAAAAGAAATTTTACATCACAAAATTTCGACTAGGTACACAAATTTATGATTCAAACTTATATATAGTTTTTAACAATGTTGAGGTAATTAGCTTGTAGTCTAAGTCGAAGAAAGGAAGGGAAGTTGAAGTGGTGCTTAAAAATTGCAAAAAATTGATTCTTACAAAATTAAGTTCAATTTTTTTTAAAAAAAATGTATTATTTGGTCCATATATTTCGATTTGTCAGTCATCGTCAGTGGACTGCTAAAAAACTACAAATTAAAGTACCTTAATATGGAAAGCTGCAATAGCGTTAAATGATACATTTAGGAAAATAATTGTAGGTTTAAGAATTGATATTATCTATTGAATGAAACACCAAAATATAATACCCTATTCGATCCAACACTCCATTTAATAAAGGGGCTTGATTAGCTGAAAATCAAAGGGTATAAACTAGTAAATATGGGATTTGTTTTATAGAATAGATAACGAAATTTATTTTTTTCTGTATGCATGAATATGCACAAATTTTGCATGTAACTGAATAATTATGTTGAATTTAAGTTTTGCTTCATTATTTAAAAAAAAAGTCTAAAAAAATACAAGTTATATCTGATTTAAGCAAAATCTTTCTGGTTAGAAATACAAAACGCATGCTAATTTTAACCTTTATTTTGTTTAATATTGTACTCCCAATTAAGTCGCGTTCTTATATTAAGCAAGGTTAATTTAATGATAATCAATTATTACATTTCTTAATTTAAATTGTAAACTTGATTAAACCGTTTTCTTGTATCAAGCCAGGTTTTGTTAATGATAATCAATTATTACATTTCTTAATTTAAATATTAAATTCTTGATTCTATAATTATTTTAGATTCTTATTTTAAGATAAATATAGTTAATTCAAATATTTTTAGTTTATATTGACCAAAAACTAATTTAATTTTAAATTTTATAAATTTCTTGAATTAAAAAATGGGATTTTCTATTCTAAGTAAATTCATTTCTTTCTGTGGATAAAACAAATTTTCTTTGGTCATTAACGGCTCCAAGAATGCTGTTTATATATAAAATATAAATTATAATTTGTATGATAAATAGAAATAACATACTTACTCATAAGAGCATTAAAAGTTGACCTTTCTAGGCGAAAATTTGCCTTGAATTCTACATCACTAAATGCTTGAACCGTCGTTTCATAATATTGTGATACTCGGTGAAGGGAAGCACCACTTTGATTTTCTGGGTCGGAATCGCTCAAGCTTGAACTACTGCTAGTATCGATAATATCCCGCAGACAGGAATCTTGAAATAATTCTTTCTAAGATTATTAGTGGTAAACACAAACTGTATATTTGAGTATTTAATATTATATATTTACCAATAATATTGTAACTATTTCTTTATTTTTCGACCTAGTGAAAATGTAATCTGACACACAAAAATAATTGATCCAAGAAAATGGTCGATTTACTTTAAATTTTAATTATTTTATAACACAAGCCAATTACTTTTTAACAATTTGACATTTATCTGAATTGTAGGAAACGAACGACCACTAAATATTAACTCAATTATCGGAATAGTAACTCAATATTAATTCAGCTAATTCACTACAAACGAACGTGCTTCTTATTATTTAAATTTGACTGTTTGACACCCTTAGTTGAAGTTATGAAAAAGGACACTACCATGATTTGGGCGTTTTGAATGTAAAAAGCAACAAGTCTTATCGGTATAAATGAGTTTTGACCCAGTTTCCTTAACCAGATGGTCATTTGATTATTTTAAATGCAAAAAGTGTTAAAACACAAGATGAATAAAATCAAAATTCTAAGGAAAATGTTACTTGAAAATTTAAGTAAAAGTCGAGATTTTTCAACCACACTGCCTTGGCCAATATATCACAAAATTTATACTCATACATACACATACATGTTATGTGTTTACCATAATAAAATTACTGAATTTTGTAATTAAATTTTCGCTTGCAATGTTTATAGAAAATTGAGAAAATTATTTCCATAAAACTCCAACTATCGCAGATTGTTGCAAAATAGAAATGAAAAATGTTTTTCAATTATAACGCTTTTATCAAAACTGACCGCATTTTTTTATGCATCGTTTAGTTATAAACCTTACTCTGTTGCAACAACAAAAGCAAATTCTATAATTGCACAGACGATACAATTTATTGCTTTTATTTTCTTTCCACTTTAGCTAGCTATGTAATTATGTAATTAATATATTGTATGTATTACGCAAATTATGTAAATGCAATGTAATTGACCTTAAAACGGGTTTCCACATATTTTTAAAATATATAAATACTGAACTAAAAATTTCAATTGGAAAAACCTCAAAATGAAATTCATGGAAATCTATTTTGTTTTGTTTTCTATGTAGGTATGTACATACACATCATAACCACTAATGTAGGTACATACACATCATAACCGAATATTTTGGCAATTTTACAAAAATAATAGCCACCAGATACCAGTCAATTTAATAGCAATTTCATGAGACGACGCACACTATCTGCTGAGTAGACAACTCAGCAGATAGTGTGACAAGTAACATGACAAGTAACATGTGCTTATAAACAATGTTAACTAACAATAAAATGACGAGTTTCACATTTTTTAGTTTCTTTTGTTTCTTAAACGTTAGGAAGTAAGAAAATATTTTAATGGAATTATCACGTAATCAAGTCTGTAATGAAAATTCTATTTTCAAAGGTGCGCGTGTCGTAGCACGAGGCGGTTTAAATACATAATTTATACAGATAAAATATATAAATTGGGCTTTCAATTTTTCCTATCCCTTGCTAGTTATAATGCAGTAACATTTTTTTATGACATTTGTTTTCTTCTTCGGGTATTTCACGGCTGGTCTCAACTCGTCACCTCGAAGAAAAATTGCCACAAGGTGTGTGTCATTAATGTGAAAAATGGAATTATTTGAAATTTTGTCACGACGAAGTGCTCAATAATTTGTGCAAATGCCAAAAAATGATTAGAGAATTATTAATAATTGTAACAATAACAATATACGTAATTAATTGAAAATAACATTTTATTAGTTCAAATTATTATATTGTAGGTCCTTAACATAAAAAATCCTAAAGTAAAAAAGGAGGAAAATCCTTTGCTGGATGTAGTCGCCACTATATTAAAACTACTAACTATTATTCATTGATGTGTATGTGTCCAGTGGCGCACCTACAAATTTCGGGCCTCCCGCAACATTTTTCTTGGCCCCAGAAAAATGCTTCTTGTATCTATAAGCAAGAAAAGTTTTAGTTAAAAACTTTTTTTTTTTTCTATTGTCCAGCCTCGCATTAAATAAAAGTGTCTGATTTCGGGAATACGAAACAGCATCGTGATTTAGTTCAATGGCCTCAAACAAATCAAAATTTCTTACAATATATCGATAAAGCATTTCAAATTTCGATTATAATTTGAAAACTATCAATGATGAATTATCCTATTTGCGCTAATAAAATGTAAATAATCTCTATATTCTTGAATAATTTCGAATAATCTACAAAATTGGAGAAATATCGAAATCTCGAAAAATCTACAATGTGTAAAGTTCCCACAACTCAGAGCTAAACGCTAAAAAATCTTGAATCTCCTAGAAATGTCGGAAAACTTAAGAAATCTCGAATAAACCGCGAAACAATCTCGATTACCGCAGAAAAATTCAATTAATCTCTATATTATCTCTATTGACCTCGAACAATTTGAATAATATGCAAAAATTTAGATATTAATGAATAATTTCAAAAAGCCTGAAAAAATCTGGAAATCCCACGAAAAAAATTTCGAAATATACTATTCCAAAAATTCATAAAATATCGAATTATTTGTCAATTATATTTAATGTTACCAATACTACCAAGCAAAATGCTTTACTAAGCAACTTAAGGTTAAGTTCAAACTTTATGAATAATAATGGAACCTGACAGTTGCGAAACACCGAATTACCAATTAAGTCTTGCACCAACCATGAAAAGAAGAATTGGGAATTTTCTTATTTAAAACAGTTTTTCAAAATAAAACCGGTAAATTAAGTTTTAATTTACCGTTTACCGGTAATAAAAAAGATTCGGTAAACGAGAAACTATACAATCACATTCAATTTTTGCAAATCAAATTCAACCTTTAATCAAAACTTGATTTTTAAAATGTTGAATTTGTAGTGCAAAAGAGGTAGATTTGGAGTGCAAAACGTATATTATATAAATACAAACGTATATTATACAAATTATACAAACCCAGCAAACACTAAAATCGTTATCATTTGATGTCAAAAGTTTTGATTTCAAACGAATTTGGTAAATTTTTTTCTAAATCTAAATATCTGTCAGAACCTAAAGCCATTTTCGTTTCTATGGAGTCAGCTTACATGCAATTACTCTGACATTAAACTTCAGCAACCGAGAAGAAATTGCTGGCCCTCTTTTAAGAAAATATTTAAGGGCAACAGAAATGACCTTTTCTTTCCCTAAAACCTAGATCACCGGGTTTTGTTCAAAATTTCCTAGAAATGTCCAGTTTAGCAAATTTGAAAGGGTGGCCTAATTTAACCTTAATCTGAGCTAACATCTATCCGATCTTGACTTTGGAATAATATTCAAATGCCTCCCCCCTCCCCCTCGGCTCCGGGTACCTAGTTATGCCACTGTATGTGCCATAGCTATTAACCCGGAAGTCTGAAAAGATCACATTGAGTTTAGTTTCATGCTTGGTAGTGGCTTAAAAAGGAGAGACACATAAATGACCAAGGAAAGCGAATTCGGATCGATGTCGATCTCCATCTCCATTGAGCAAATTAATGTTGTAATCCCTTCTCATTAGAGTGCGCGAACCAATAGTTATACTATATGCTTCATCCACTATGTACATTAGAGTTGAGAACAACAATAAAAGTAAAAATTTGTATTCAGTCAAAATTAACACAAATGTTGTGAATCCAATGCACTAGCACAATATTCACACACAATATTCTTCCGGCGCCAATATGAGCTCGCCGCGTATTGGGTTCCTCCGGTGCCATCACTGGGTTTAATGCATTATCGTACGTTGGTACATACACACGAAATAAAAATAATTAAAATAAATAAATTTAATCAGTCTCCTCGTCACGGATTTCAAAATTAATTATAAATTATGTACCAATTTTGGTTAATTTAAAATTATTTAATTTAAATAAAAACAAATTAAAACTTATAATTTATTGATGTGTGTGTGTGCCTATTAATTTATTTGTGTTCACTGAAATGTATAACATTTTTGTTGGTTTTATACTCCCTCACATATTGATTCCCGTATAAAACAAACACCAATAGAAAGCCATCCTGTATATTTCAAAAACAGGTAGTAGTATACCTATGTGTTAGTATAAAATGCAACATAAATTATTTAATCAAATATGTTTTGCTATAATAATGTCAAGAATCGGCAAAGCGTTCCCCAATCGATTCTTGATTTAAAGCAAACACTTATCCTAAAGAGATATTATCACCAAATTGTGAAACATCTAATACAAAGACGAGGTGCGTTTCCCAGCAGAAGCCTTCCAAGCGCAGTCATAAAACCAAAGAAATGAGAAACAAATTGACGAAAAAGAACACCTGCTGGATAATCTAGATAATGACTGAGAGGAAGTGCTGCATATGACGTATGGAGAATCTAACGAACCATCAGAACTACCAGTAGAAGATGTAGAAAATCAAGGTGCCCTTAGCCTATTTTCAGATGATCGAGGCAACAATGGTGACCAAGAAATATTTCTGGAGCATGTACAGCCTTGCCAAAAATATAAAACACCCCTATCTATTAGCATTATATATTAATATTATGTCTTTCTAAACAATGGGTGTTAATGAACGAGTCATCCCACCGAATGCGACCCTTAATTATTGAAAATCACCAATTTTTGTTTTGTTTTAGGTTCTTAACAAGAAGTTGTAGCGTCGTAAAATTTTTTTATTTTAGTTTTGTATTTGATCGTGTGCAGTCTTCACATAAAGTGTTTTAAATCAAAAAGAGTTTTGGTAAGTTTTTTGAGAAAAAAAGTGTGTTTGTGATAATTATGCCTAAAGCGTGCCAACTCAGTGAAGGAATAAGGGCACAAATTGTGTTGTTGGATTCCCAGGGTGTAAGCCAAATTAAAATATCCCAAAAATTAAAATGCTCTCGTGGAGCAGTTCAATCTACATTGAAAAGGGTTAAAGAGACCGGGGACTATGCCTATAAACTACGCTCAGGCAGAAATCGTATCACTTCGGTAAGAGACGATCGACAAATTGTGCGAAAATCTCTCAAAAACCGAAGAAAAACATCTGCTGAGATAGCTGCAGAGCATTTAACAGAACAAGAAGTTCACATTTCGGCACGGACAGTTAGAAGAAGGCTCCTGCAAGCTGGATTGAAAGGTTGTAAAGCAAGAAAAAAACCTTTGCTCTCACTTACCAACATAAAAAGTCGCTTGAGATGGGCTCGAGAACACAAACATTGGAATGACGTGGATTGGGCGAGAGTTGTTTGGTCAGATGAATCTACTTTTGAGGTAAATATAAAAAATAAATATTAAAAAATAATTAGTCAAAAAAAAAAATAAAAAATTGTGCTATGTATTTTAAAAGAATTAATAGAGAAATTTATGTTAAATTTGATGGAATTCTTATAGATTTTTGGAACTCCTGGCGCAACCATCGTAAGAAGAAGAGTCGGGGAAGCATACAATCCTGATTGTATAGTGCCTACCGTAAAGCATGGAGGGGGTAAACTGATGGTGTGGGGTTGTATGACATCATCAGGGGTGGGAAAACTGTTGTTTTGTGAGGGTCCGATGAACAGTACCAACTATGTTACCGTCCTCGAGGCTGCATTGAATGCCTCAATTCGGCAAATCTTTGGGGAAACGGATAGTTCTTCGATAATTTATCAACAGGATAATGCCCCCTGCCATACTTCCCGCGTTACGATGAGTTGGTTTCGAAAAAAACAAATTCGAGTCATGGACTGGCCCGCCCAGTCACCAGACCTAAATCCCATTGAACATTTGTGGTCAATTTAAAAAAAAAAAAATCAAGGATCGCAGTATGACTTCAAAGGAAGACCTCAAACGTGCGCTGACAGAGGAATGGAAAAATATATCGAGAAATACCTGCGAAAAATTAGTACGGTCGATGAATAAAAGAGTCCTGGCTGTCATCAAAGCCAAAGGAGGACCTACAAAATACTAAAATTAATAAAATATAAAAAGTATTTCCTAAAAATATTGAGTTTTAATTTTTGTCTTCATTCGTTTTGTAGATACTGCAATTTGGGAGGGGTGCTTTATAATTTTGGCCTATGCTGTATATCAAGAATGTAGATTTAAGCCATTTGGTGGTCAGTGCAGTCCAGAGACCACCGATAAAGACGTTCAAGTAAATGTTAAGCCATATTACAGTTTAGTAGCTTTGTAGGATACTGACAAAAAATTAAACATAAGTTTGAATTCCACCTATTGCAATTATTGTCAAGTCATACGTACTAGTGATAAATGTTTGATGAACGACAGGATTTGTTTAACACCTGAGCTGGCATTATTTTTCAAAACCTGCGATCGAACTGCAAAATTATATGAAATACATTTTTTATATTAATAATTTATTATTCGAGTTAACGTAGTTTCTAAAGAAGCTGCTATTATTTTAAAACCGAATTTTGACAAAGCAACATAAGGTAATTTTCCCTTTTGAAATATGCCGTTTCAATCGTAGCCCATTTTCCCTGAGTATAATCTAATAAAGGAGTTTTCAAACGCTATAATTTTGGGCAGTGTAAGTTAGGCTTATATCAGGTTGTCCCAAATATTAAAGATAGACAAAAATGTAATTCTTGACACTTACTGTTTTATCTGAGTATTGCGCTGTGCTGTTAAAACTGTCAGGTTTCATTTGTTTGTATTACGTTTTACTTTCTGGAATTTATCATTTTTAGGCTTTTCTTGGCACCACGTATCTCTTAGGTTTGGACCTTTTCATTTTTTAGTAATTTCTTGTTATTTCCACAGTTGAATTCTTAATTTAAATAAGATTGAACTTTGTAGAATAATAGTACTACAGCCATTACGTAAACTAATCTATTATGAACAATTAATTAATTAATTTGTTTATATAATAAACTTGAAAACCAATATTAAATTATGCAATACCTCCATCTACTTCTAATTATAAACACAATTTATGAAAATTTAACAAGGCAGGCATTCGCCTAATCTATAGCTTTAGATTTCAAAACAATAATACAATTAAAATAAGCCACCCACTCACTAATCTGTTTATTTACAACTCCATAAATAGAGAAGAATTTTATTTAGCATGTGTTCTAATCATTCTTATTAATTAAATAAGATATTCTTTATTGTTGCACCCAGCATTGAACATTTTATAAATAGACGTTTTACAAATTAATTATGCAACTATCAATACACACTAGAATTTCTAATGCAATTTATTTTTTTATATATCTGTTTTATAGATTTAACCATATTGAATACAGGAAACAGCACGGCAGCAAACAACACGCATCATCAGTCAGCACAAATTAAAAATGGCCAGGTAAATTGTCGAAGATACAAGAAATTCATTTCACAGACAAAAAAAAAAACTTTCATTAAACATCAGCTATACAGGTATACACCTATGTTTATTTACGTATATATAGCTGCCAACCGTTCGGAAAAGTTTTTTTTTTCTTTACATTTTTCATTTGTTTATATATTGCTTTTGCTATTATATATGTACGTACATTCCCGTACCTATGAATAGCTATAAAAATACCCGCTACTCAAATTAAAATTTATTTCCTTCCGAAATGGAAAATAAAGCAATTTTTCCATGAAAATTAAAAATTTAGAAAAAACAAAATTTGAACTTTTTGAAAGCTTAACACATTTTATTTATTTTTTATGAAATTAAATTATTCTTCAACTTTTTTTTTTGTTATTGGGTTGTTCTATATTTGTAACGTTTAAATTCACTTCGTTGAAAACTGTTGTGTTGATAAATTATAAGAGCAGAAGATTTATAAACTTGAACTGTTCACGAGGTTTCATTTACAGTCAAGTTGTTGTTGAACTTTCACATCCAAATCTCATTGTCAGAACCACTTTAGCCGGCTAATATTTTAAGAAATCTACAAGGAAATCCACTAAAATTGGTTTTTATGAATCTTTCATTGGTGTTTGGGATTATGGGTCTGTGCTCCAACATAAAATGAAATACAGTGAAATTCACTTATAACGACATTGAGAATCCGTTGTTATAACCGAATGTCGTAATATACGGATTTTATTATGCGAGTAATATGACAAACGAGTTCAAATTTCCGACGTGATAAGTAAAAGGTCGTTATATTGTAACCGATCTTTTGGCGGCCAACACGTTTTATAAATTAGGATAATCTACAGTTGGCACTAGGAAGGTTCTTTGCCGCCAAATAAACTGATCGTACAAACCCTCACGTGTTGAAATGAATTTAAAAAACTAAGCGGCATGTCCACATTCATCTGGACTAACCCAGCTCAACACCATCATCAATTAAAAGAAATTACTTCTTCATTTTAATTAATTTATTATTTGAAAATAAAAAAAACTGAATAATTTAACAATATCATCAACAGGTAATAGGAAAAGTTGTATTTACAAAAATGTATATACATATATGCATATGTAAATAACGATACTGAATTTAAGAGCAAAATTGTAAAATAGAAAAAAAAATTTGTAAATCAAAATTCAATCAAATATAACTGCACACAATTATGCTGGGAGCATACAAAAATAGAAATATGTATATATATGTATATAATCAAAAAAAAAGACTCACCATAAGCTCGCCAAGAGTACTCTCCGCAATATATGGAAGCTGAAAACTCAAAATTTAACTTATATGAAGGTATGCTCCTCACACATTGCACTACTATTTAATGTGAACTCTACTCTTAAAACTACTTATTATCTATGTACATATGTATATGAACTTATCACTTATACGTATATACGTATACACCTTTTCCTTTTATTTTATATTTTTCTTGTTTTTCCACCAATTCAATTTAATTTTCTTTCTTCCTTTTTTTTTTTATTGGTCACTCTAACTACACTATTTTCTACAGTATTTTTCCCGGCGGAATAAAATAATCCGGAATTCCAACGTTAACCTTGTGTGACAAGGTATATGGTGAAAACACGCAATCTGATGAGATCAATTAAGTTGTTCACCGTCAATTTAATCCATGGCCACCCCGCTAACACTAAAAAACGCAAACGCAAAACTTAGCACTAGTAACACCAAACTTCGATAATAACTTACCCGCTAAAGCAGCGGCCCTAAGTCTCGGAATAGAATTTCCACCTATTTAGGTTTTTTTTGTATTCACTTTTATCTAAGAGAAGTATGTAAATGAATAAAAAAATCAAACATAATTCCTCGTAACACAAATCTACGTTTAATAACCATTAGCAAAGGCTTACCGTTAAACATTCGCTGAGGAACTAGTTTTACACCAAAATTATTACAAAACTATATATTTCGGATAAATATTTCCTTTTTTTTTATCGAATGATTAACAAAAAAATCACTTCTTTTACCTAATTTTTAAACGCACAAATATATTTTTTTTTTAAACTAACCAAATTTAAATCAAGCTTCATCTGTGGTATCTCAACAATAATTCGAGAAAAAAAATTTCGCATATTCCAGAAAGATTTTTTTATTTTATATTATGTACAGTTTATTTTATGTACAATATTATATACTTCGTCTTCATTTAGCATATACGCGCATTTAACCATGACAAAAAAAAGCCCGCCTAAAATTATCTATATGTATATTATTTCGGTACCTATAGATGTTTTAACCCAATAAATAACAAACTATGTACAAGACTTGTGTAATTGCTTAGTTTGTGTATGTACGTACATAATATAATTGTCTCTACAGATGCGATATCGTTTTAATTCCTATACACCAAAAAAAATTCAAAAATGCATCGATTTGCTTACAAAAAAAAATTAAACAGAAATGACTCATCATTCATCGTCATCAAAAAAAAATGAATGGACCGAAATATTATATAAAAAAAATAAATAAAAGTTCAATGACCTACATAGTTACATATATAATCAAATAATCAAAAAAAACAACTTCAAATTCAATTCATGATACTATTTTCTAAAGGATGTCGGATACTATCATTTTAAATTTTGCTTTACACAAAAAAATTGTTTTAATAGCCGTAACAGAACAGGTTATAAAAGTCTATTGGCGTACAATGGTTTTTATAAGCTGAAAACAAACTGGCCATCCAAAATATCTCTCGTCATAACTAACCAGGACATACAAATAAAATGCATTTTTATTGATATTTACTGCGGTTTTAAATGTCTCCCGTGGTATACGCCTAAAATTTTGTCACATTCGTCCTTTATTTGATAGTTCACATTGCCTATTCTTTGAGTGATTGTTCCCTTAATAAACAGAGGTGCAAATTTTGCGCAAAATTTCTTCGCTGCGTCACTCTGTGAGTGAGTACGCACAAACACTTTCTGACCAACATTATACACTGTATCAAAAAATTGTCCGTACAGCACTCGGTTAAGAAAACATTGATAAAAGAAACAATTACAAATCAAACAAAAAATTCAGTTTTAATTTTTTTAAAACTCAAATTACATTTAAGAACCTGAAAATAATAATAATCATGATATAAATTAAGTTACTTTCACGTTTGATAAGATTTACTATTTAAACCGCCTAAAACGATCTCAAATAATTGTCCGTACACACAAAGAAGTTGAGGGAATTTGGTATAAAAGTTAGGTCTAATATTTCGTGTTGTAACCTATTCATGAAATGACACTTTGCAACCTTCTTTTCATTGAGAAAGCCATCTTCCGAGTTATTTCGTGGGAAATTTTTGGCCCATTCCTCCACAATGACCCGTTTTAATTGTTCCTTGCCGCTATCTTGGTGTTCACGGATCTTTCGCTCCAAATAATGGCATAAATTATCAATATGGTTGAGATCTGGTGGCTGGGGAGGATGAGGAAGTATTTACTTTACATTGTACAATAACCATTCCTTTATCAGCTTTGACGAATGCTTCAGGTCATTGTCATGTACGGAGCGAAAATCTTGCTCATGTCCCATTTTCTCAGCACTTATTAACAAATTACCCTTCAAAATATCCAAATAATTAAACCGCTTCATTATGAAGGTCAAATGACCTACACCCCTTCAGCTAAAAGCTCTTCAAACCATTATACTTCCGCCACCATGTTTAACTCAAGTCATTGTTGGATTTTCGCCACACCATAACTCGCCCATCTGAACCAAAAATGTTAGATTTTCTTCCATCTGAGGAAATAACATTTTCCCAGAACTCTTCGGGCTCACTCACATATCCCAATGCATATTCCAAGCGCTTTAAATATTTTTTTTGTCGCCAAATACATTTCTTGCGTGGCGCACATCGAAGATACTCTTGTTTATGCAAAATATTACGTATTGTCTGAGGTTTTATCGCTTCTTTTTTGCGTTGATAAACTTTGGCAGCGATCGTTGGAGCACTTAGCTTTCGATTCTGTTTTATTGCCTTCTCTATTAGATGTATTTGAGGTGTGGTCAGCTTTCGGTTGCGACCACACCCAACAACCATCTCTAGTGATTTGGTTTTTTGGGAGTTCAGGATGATATATTGAATCGAAGATCGTGGGCGATTAGTTATTTTGGAAATTTTCTGTAAACTTTTACCTTCATTCGTCAATTTAATGATCAATTTTTTAATTTCTACACTATTTTTGGTACGAGAATAACACATTTTTAATTAACTGAACAATATTTCATTCGCCATGAAAAAAGTACGACTAATTAACTTTTACGCAAAAAAAAATTTCCTAATTTACGGTTAGTTGAAAATAGGAGTACAACAAATAATAAATTGTTAATGTGCTAGTGTTAATTTTCACAAAAGTGCAAGTGTACGGACAATTATTTGAGATCGTTTTAGGATGTTTAAATAGTAAATCATACGAAACGTAAAAGTAAATTAATTTGCTTCATGATAATTATTATTTTCAGGTTGTTAAATGTAATTGGAGTTAAAAAAAAATAAAAACTGAATTTTTTGTTTGATTTGTAATTGTTTTTTTCATTAATTTTTTTAACCGAGGGGTGTACGGACAATTTTTTGAGACAGTGTATGTTATAGGTCGGGTTCTTAAATTGTATCTACCTGCGCTTTTTAAATATGCTTTTTCGATGTCAGCTTTGACCTGCTCGTGGATAATAGATAACCTGCTTGGTAAGGGAAGAATTATTTCGCCGTCCGATAAAGCTCCTAGCTGTCTTAGCATTCGGTAATCGTTTGCATGATTTATCTTGTGGTACCCGAAGAGGAGAAAATGAGGAGAATTCCTAACGCTTTCATGGATACCATTGCGAAGTGCGGATGCTATCTCAGGTAAATGTTTATCCCAGTGTGTATGTTTACTGCCTATGTAAGCCCTGATAGCGCCCAAAATTGAGCGGTTGACTCGTTCAGATTGGTTTGACTGGGGTGAATAGATAGCGGTTTTTGAATCAGTTACGCCATAGCTTTTCAGTAGATTCTTATACTCGACACTTTTGAACTGAGATCCATTGTCCGAGTGAATAGTCTCCGGCACTCCATAGACGAAAAATATCTCATTTTTTAAAAATTCTACAATTTGTTGTGACGTCCCCTTGCTTAATGCCTTCAATACCACGAATTTCGTGAAATGGTCCAGAACTATTAAAATCATAGTTTTTCCTTGAGTAGATCGAGGATATGGCCCTAGTAAATCTACGTAGACTCGCTGCCATGGCCTAATAATTTGATACATATCGCCCATTGGTGGTCTCAGCGATCGGTTTGGTGCTTTTGACATTTTACAGGTGTCACATTTCGAGATGAACTCTTTCACTTGTCTTGTCATACCAGGCCAGTAATAAAATCTCCGTAGTCTTTCCAATGTCTTGGCAATTCCACCGTGCGATGCTAACGGATCATTATGTTCCTTCTCTAACAGTTGATTTCTTATTTTCATCGGTGTCCACAATTTCCAAATAGATAGATCAGATAACTCGCCGTTTATTTTTGGTTCGAGCCGAATAAAGATACGTTCGTTATCTACACGAAATGCTGGAAAACTGTTTGGATTAAGTAAAATTTTTGAACGTAATGCCTTGTATTCTTCGTCTTCGAACTCGGATGATGCTATTTCCATTAATGCGTTAATTTTTAAAATACTGGACAAATGCTCTTCTTTAGAATCACAGTAAACGCGCGACAGCATATCTGGAACAACATTTTCTTTACCCTTCTGATGTTCTATTGTAAACCGGTACCCCTGTAATTTTAAGCTCCAACGTGCGAGTCAACCACTTAAATCACGTTGTCCCATGAGCCACTTCAGACTTGCATGATCTGTAATCAACGTGAATTCATATCCCTCCACGTAAGGTCTACATTTTTTAATTGCTAGTATCGCTGCCAAACACTCTAATTCTGTGACGGAATAGTTTTTTTGTGCTTTATTTAGCTTTTGAGACATATAGGCTATGGGTCCTTCATTTTGTTCTTCGTCTCTTTGATACAAAACTGCACCCACGCCTTCTGTACTTGCGTCACATCGTATAAAAAAAGGTTGGTCATAAGAAGCATTCACCAATACTGGAGCTGTTGTCAAAAGTGTTTTAAACTGGCTGAAAGCGTCTTGTGCCTCTTTAGTCCAACAAAATTTTCCCTTTTTTAGGCAGTTAGTGATCGGAGCTGTGATTGAAGCGAAGTTTAAGATAAACCTGCGATACCAGCCTGCCATTCCGAGTAGTCTTCTTGTCTGTTTTAAGTTCTCTGGTGGAGGTAAGTTAATTATTGCGTCTATTTTGTTCGGGTCAGGTCGCAAGCCCTCTTCGCCTACTAGATATCCTAAATATCTAATTTCTCGCATAATGAAGTTGCTTTTTTCGACGTTAATAGTAAGTCCCGCCGTCCGTAATAAGTCTGCGACCAACTCTAGCAATTCAAAGTGCTCCCTCAATGTGGCAGTGATGACCAGCAAATCATCTAAATACACAAAAACTCTATCTTGAAGTTCGTGAGGAATTACTAGGTGCATCAACCGACACATTGATTGAGCTGCGTTACACAGCCCAAATGGCATCACTCTGAATTGATAGAGTGGTCGCCCTGGTACCGTAAAAGCAGTCATGTCACGTGATGATTCCGCAAGCGGAATCTGCCAAAAGGCGTCTTTTAAGTCAAGTCCCGTAATGTATTTTGTCTCAGAGAGTCTACCAAGAAGTCCGTCAATTATGGGGAGTGGGTACGCGTCTTTTTCTGTCACCGAGTTCAGTTTTCGTGCGTCCAAACATAGTCTTGTCTTTCCGTTCGGTTTCCGTACGAGTGTCACCGGCGAACTCCATGCACTTTTACTCACTTCAATCACTCCTAAATCCAACATTCGATCGATTTCCTCGTAGAGACATTGCTGTACGGCAGGTGATATAGGATAATATCTTTGTTTAATTGGCTTAACGCCTTTTGTCACTATAATTTCGTGCTCGTACAGCTTTGTCTTTCCGAGTCCATCTTTCGAAAATGATGGAAATAAGTTTACCACTCTATCACGTTCTTCTTGATCCACTTTACTCAAAACATGTGTGTTACTTTCTTCTGGCTTTTGTAACTCATTTATATTACAACTTGGAACAATCTTAAAAATCTCCCAAAAATCGATACCAAGATATACCGGAGATTCTAAGCTTGGTACAATACAGAACTTGATTTTCTCGGTTTTAGAGCCAAATGTTACGGGTAACCATACATAACCTTCTATGTTGTTTCGTGTTCCGTCAGCTGTTTTAATAAAGGAATTTAGTTTGCAATATTTAACATTTAGATCAGCCAGAAATTGAAGTGAATTTTTTTCTAAAACACTTACGGAAGCCCCGCTGTCTAGTAAAGCGTGCATTGGTTTAGAGGCAAGAACAATTTCTGCATAAGGTCGTGGATCATTTTTGATGAAATTATTAGAAATGGTGGAAATGCAATGTCTTATGAAAAATCTTTTATTTTTGAAATATTTTAAGGATCTATTGTGTCTTTTAGATTTAAATAATAAATGTGGCTGTTTAAAAGTATGGATGATAGGTGAAATTATTGTGGACCTTGTGAATTTGGCTTGTGTTGTAAAATTCTCATATTCATCATACTTGGAGGAGTTGGGTTTTGAGTTTTCGGGTTTTCTCCCGAGTGCGACACCCTCGACATCATCACACCCGGTTGAGTGTTTTCCGCTGCGATTCTGTGGCAATTTCGGCAGTTTGGCTTTCTTACATTTGCAGCTCCGCACCCAAAACAGAAGACACTTGCGAATTCTTGTAGACAATCTTGGTACCGGTGTCTCAAATCTTTGCAGTTCCAGCATACTAGTTGAATTGTTTGGTCTTTAGTGTAATTACGGCGATCTGGAGGTCTATGTGAAATTGCCTCGACAGAAAATCTCGGTTGATTACCCACTTCCGCACAATAATCCACTGCAAACGGACTGCTTTCTGGTGTACTCACATTTATTTCATTATTGGTACTTCCCATCTGTATTTCATTAATTATCGGCCTGCGCCTTATCACGTTGTCGTTGAATCGCCTGGGATCGTAACCTGTCTGGTCCCACATCCTTTCATATCTCTGGCATAATGTTCGTAGTTCTTCGACTGTTGTAATGGAGTTCTGGTAAGGAAGTGTAACATTTTTTAATGCAGGATTCATATTCTGACTTAACCTGTAGATGAGTTGATTCTCGGTTAATCGCTGTTGAAGTCGGGTGTTCGTGTTGGAATCTTCTCAAAATCTGCTCTTTCGTTTCCTCCTCGAAATCGTAAGAACTGAAAAATGAAATGAGCGATCGTTTCATAGAAGTCCAACTAGCATTTGGGTTTGTTGATTTTTTTTTTTTTTTTAAAACATCTTTATTTATATGGCTACTACAATCTAAAAATTGATATGGCTACTACATTTAAACACCCAATACCAGTCTTCTGCCTTTTTGGAGAGGAATAGGTGTAGAATTTTGGTGAGGTTCGCTTCTGGAAATCCGTCGTCTTGCGCCATGTGTTCCAGCCGATAAGTGAAATCGTGAACATTTGTAGATTCACTTCCATCGAATGACAAGTTCCATCTCTGACGTAGTTTATAAAAATTGTCTTGTCTGAAATGTTGAACTGGTGGTTGATAAAATTGGGGTTGATAGTTTTCAAAATGCATGTTTTGTTCTGGAAATCTTGCAGCATCTTAAAAGTTTACTTTAACCGGTCCTTTTGGAATCTGTGCTGGTGGTTCTACAGTATTGAACATTTGAGCTGCGCTTGGTAGAGAAAAAGGGTCTAAACTGCGTCTAGCTCCAATTTGCGAGAAAAAATCAGTTACCGAATTTTTCGCTCCTTTGGTGTCCAAATTAGGAAAGTATGCTGATGGTGGTGATGTCCTGATCTCCTTCTCATTTTTATTTGTCATTTTTTCACTAGCTGATGTGTTGCCCTTGGATATTGTAAATTGATTATCAATAATGCTATCAATCTTTTCAGTGAAGGAACTAGATAAATGCTTTATAGGTGAAATTATCTCGTCTCGCCCGGATGCATCAACCTGGGTTGTTACTTGTTCTTTCCACAACTTTTCACACCAGTTTGCGGCTCTTCTTCAGTTGCTGAGTATTCCTTTTAGTTGAGTGGTTTCTCCTATGGTATTACAAAGCCTTTCCGTTCTTGATTTGTAGTGTAATATTTTAGCAAATGCAAGAGTTATAAAATCAATGGATGGCGTAGGTCCTTGTTCTGAATTTGCATTAGACAGTTCATTATATTTGGTCAGGCACAATTCAATTTCCTTTTCAGGGTTGTTTTTGACATGAGATATTTTGGGTACTAAGGTTTTATCCGAGCGTTCAGCAACTAAACAATTGATTAAAATTTGGTTAGCATCGGTGGCCTTGCTTGACAAACCCCTAACAGTATATTCAACTTCCAATTCGGATAAGGTTATTTGCTTCAAATAGCTTAGAGCATCCATTGTAACAAATGTAATTTTAAAAAAATTAAAAAGAAAGCAAAAAAAAATATAATAATTTGAAAAAACTAAATGAAAAAAATAAAGACACGACCAGAAGACATAAATTCAAATTTAATAAATTGTAAACAAAACGACTTTGATTCAAGTTGTATAAAGCTAAAACTAATGAAAAAAACTACCACCAATATACCTATTTAAAACTAGGTAAAACAAAACGAAACCTAAACCAAAATAAAAAATCACCAGAATTCAAAATAAATTGGCAAAAAAAATAATAAAAAAAATAACAATAATTATACCAAGCTAACAATGTCAATTATTAGATTTGATAAAACTAAACTGAATGTAAGGAATAATATGATCAACTCTACCAATCGGTGTAAAATTGGCCACTTATGTATAAAAAAAAAATCTTCAAAAAAAAAATCTTCAAAAAAAAAAATAGTTAACGTTTTCTTTTTAACGTAAAAAAAAATATAAATGTTGATGATGATGCTGATAATTGGGTCAGACTGAACGTATGTATGAGCCCTATAACTTGAAATACGGTAAACTAATTATCAAAAAAATTTAAAATGTAAACCATCGGAAAAACTCCTCAATGAGTATCGCTAAAAGACATCAGTGAGATTATCACACAGAATCACTGCGTTTTCGACTACTGATTTCCAACAGCGAATCAATCATCGTGAATTTTCTCGATCGTTGAGCAAACAAAATAAATGAGGTAAATGAGTGAAAGGTTTTCCTATGTAGAAATCAGTAATGAGTGGATCAAAGGACATCATGAATTCATCATGTTTCTGACAATGACTCACCCATTCTAAAGTCAATACATATTCCCTTACAGCATTCAACTACAGATGATACAAAGTGTGATAACCACCCGCTATTCAAGAAAATTGATTAGAAAAAATATAAAATTAATTGAATGAATTTACAAAAAAAATTGATAAAAGCGGTTTTTGGGGTTACACCTGTTAAACAGAGAAGCTGTTTGGATGTCTTTTTAGGACTACCTCATAAAAATGAAAATTAAATTAAATTAAAAACGATTAATATTCCATTAAACAAACGTATAATAATTTATCTAACTGGAAAATATCGTTAAAAAACTGTTACTACAAGAAAATGTGATTTAAAAAAAAAATTAACCATGCGGGTTAAATGACTTTCAGGTCCCTGTTTCGGCGCCATTTTGTAACCGATCTTTTTCTTATGTACAGTTTATTTTATGTACAATATTATATACTTCGTCTTCATTTAGCATATACGCGCATTTAACCATGACAAAAAAAAGCCCGCCTAAAATTATCTATATGTATATTATTTCGGTACCTATAGATGTTTTAACCCAATAAATAACAAAATATGTACAAGACTTGTGTAATTGCTTAGTTTGTGTATGTACGTACATAATATAATTGTCTCTAAAGATGCGATATCGTTTTAATTCCTATACACCAAAAACAAATTCAAAAATGCATCGATTTGCTTACAAAAAAAAATTAAACAGAAATGACTCATCATTCATCGTCATCAAAAAAAATGAATGGACCGAAATATTATATAAAAAAAATAAATAAAAGTTCAATGACCTACATAGTTACATATATAATCAAATAATCAAAAAAAACAACTTCAAATTCAATTCATGATACTATTTTCTAAAGGATGTCGGATACTATCATTTTAAATTTTGCTTTACACAAAAAAATTGTTTTAATGGCCGTAACAATATCCGGGGGCGTTATAAGTGAATTTCACTGTATTCCGAAAAATATCCCCCGTCACCGATAAAAAATCATACTAATATACCCTTACAATACGTAAAATCCTAGTTTGAGACTACGTAGGTGTTTGAGATAAAGCACCATTCCAGATGAATGCCTCCACTTTGAAATTGAGTGTGACCAGAGTTAATTTTTAACTTTTAAATCAAGCTGAAATGTGTTGAAAATTCAAGCTAAACTGACGTGTGTTTACAGTATCAATAAATTAAATTTTATCAATTTGAAACAAATAAACAGAAGTCAATATGAAAAACATTAAAGAAAATAAATTACTACACCGGGCACCGGGTACATTAGAATTGTTAAAATCGGTGTGAACTATTTCACACAAAGTGCAGCTACACAAATTAACGAAAAGTGTACGTGTAATAAAAAAATGTAGGCCTACATAAAAAAGTAGAAATAACCAGTAGAACCAGCGAAGGGGCGATATTCTCATATGGACATTTCAAGCTTTCCGAGACAATTTCTGTCATTTAAATAAAAAGACTTGAGCATGTTCGACAAAATTTTGAAAATTGTGGAAAAGAATAAGCATGTTGAAATTGCTGCTACAATATAACAATTTTCGAAAATCTTAGAGCTGTTACCTCGTATGGGCCTATATTTTCATAAAGTGGACATATCTAGATTTCTGAAATAAGTGTTGTTATTAAGATAGAAAGGGTTGAGCATGTCTAACAAATTTTAAAAAATTGTTCAAACTTGATGCAACACTATGGCTATTTCCTATTATCTCAGAGGACATGTCAAGCTTTCCGAAACGATTTTTGTATGAAGATAAAAGGGGTTGGGCATGTGCGAGAAATTTTTGAAAATTGTGAAAAAGGTTAAACCTGATGAAATCGCTGCTACACTATGGCCATTTTTGAAAAAAAGTGTGGACTTTTAACTTTTCGAAACAAATTGAAAAGTATAAATGGGATGAAATTGCTGCGACCCTATAGCCATTTTTCAAAATCTCAGAGATATTACCAGGTGTGGGCTTATACTTCCATAAAGTGGACAGCTCAAACCTTTTGTTATTAATATAAAAAAAGTTGAGCATGTTCGACGCATTTTTAAAAATTGTGAAAATAACTTAAAATGTTCAAACCTGATGCTACACTATGGATATTTTACAAAATCAAGAGATGTGACCATCTGTGGGCCTATATTTCCATAAATGGGGTGTGTCGAGCTTTCCGAAACGATTTTTGTTCTTAAGATAAGAAGCGTTGGTTAAGTGCGACAAATTTTTTAAAATTGTGAAAATGGCTAAACCTGATGAAATTGCTGCTTCACTAAAACCAATTCGTATATTTTGTAGTAAAATAAAGCAGAAAGAGGAAGATTGTAGTAGATTACATACCGAGACGGAAAGTAATCCATTCCTTTCGAGAGAACTTTAGTTTATCGAGAGGCTTAGTTTCGAGGTGAACTAGTTTTCCAGACGGGAGCGCTGCACAATTAATATTTTATTAAATTAGTTAACAAAAGTCACACCAAATTTGCACTTGTTCAATTTTTTTAACCAACAAAATGTCCGATAGTGATTTAATAGAAACAAAATCGACAGTAGCGCCCCTACGGTTTAGTAATGCTTTCATTACTGACCGAATACGTCTCATTGCTAACCCCTTTTTTACTGCTACTGACCGCTTGAAGTGTATCCATGGAAATCGCTCGCTTGCTAACCTTAACTTTAAGAGGTTGGAAACGTTTTATGTTCCTAACTGATTGTGAATAAAAATTTATTTTTTATGCGTGATGTGCGTGTTCATTAGTTTTTTAGACTTTGTGCTCCTCGCATCATGTTGTGTGTGTTACGTTGTAATAGTTTCTCGTGTTTTTTACTATGTATTTTCTAAATACTTTGGACGGATGTATTTGGATACTATGTATTTTCTAAATACTTTTTCTTTCTATACTTTGGACGTGCTATTAAACTTGTTTCTATTGAATTATTTAGATTTTTAACAACTAACCTCTGCTTTATTTTGGCTTCTCGATTTGGCGATTTTACTGTAGTTTACTAAAAATTCCGTTGAATTAATCCCTGATTTACCTTGGATTTTCTCAAAAACCTACATCGTGTGTTAGCGTTGGTAAATATGGCAAATACTAATAACACCGGCACAAAAAAAAAAAAAAAATCTGAACCCGTGGTCTGACATGTCAATTCTTATGTATTTTGGTGCGCTGAATACGAATCTGATGTTCGCTTTGCTTCAGCACCGACCAGTTTTCCAAAAAAGCCCAATTTTGGGTCAAAATTGCCTAATGGCTGTTGACTAAACCATTGTTAGAAAGTCAGACAAAGTAACTTATACTAAAACCCAGACGCACAACTTACACTGAAACTCAGACAATCAAACTGTTGCTCAAACCGAAACGCAAAACTCACACTTGAACTATGGCAAGGAAACAGAAATTCGTAGATTATAAGATACAAATAGAAGACAACAAAGATAAATTCGCGGCTTGTGTGATTGAATCAAAGTTACTGGCAATAGGAAAGTGAAAGTTAACTAAGAAAGTGTAGCTGAAGCGGGATCATCTGACCTTGCTGTGGTTTGAGTTTGTCTGCTCAAGATTGAGTTACAGTTTGTTGCTTTTCATCAACTTTTTGTTCATTGACCTATCACGAGCGTTCAACTAAAATTTTATTGATGTCATTTCTTGCGTTTATAACATACTCTCAACTTGTCGAAAACTTTGTTTTAAACTGAAGACTAAATATAATAGAAATACCAGATATAAAATAGTTAATGTTTGGACAAAAATAAGGAGCTAACTATAAAATCTATATTATCAACATTGAAGCAAACCCTCCTATGAAAGCAAATTTAAATTCCATACCAAATGATCAATCTACAGAGGATCCCTTTCTAAAATATCATGTTGTTCGTAAAATAAACCCAGATGATGTTTGTAATCATATTAACATCCATGGTTTAAATCAGAATCTAGAAAGTGGCTTCCAGACCTGTTACGGAAGAGCAAAATCCAGACTTATTGTTTAATCCATTTATGCAACAGATAACCTTGCTCGACATACTTCAGAGACTTTCGAAACAAAGGGTTCAAATAACTTCCGGCTTAAAAGGATTTAAGGGTCAACACAACGTTTGAAAATCTTACTAGCGAGGATATTCGAGAAAAGATTAAACACTTTTTTGAAAGATATTAGCAGTCCTTGTGCAATTTCGTTTAAAACTACACGAATATCCAAAATGTATCAGTGCTTAACAGGTTTATGGTTATTGCAAAGTATTACCGAGTAAAAAATTTAAATTCGTTATAAAAGAAAACAAGTTTCTTGATATTTATTTAAATGAGACGGTTGAAACCTTCCTATTTGAAGGGTAATAGCTGGTGAAACTAATTTGAACTTATTTCGTACCATCTACCACCTTAAGAAAAATTTAATTTAAGCGATGTAATCGATATTTGTGAAATGTGCCTGATAGAACCAAAAAAAAAAAATATATGTATATGATCTCTAGTTAGATCCATTAAAATTAGCTCTTCTCAGAAAGTCAGCTTTTGAAATTTTAAAACCCTATGATGTATTCGGTATGTACTTCGGCGCCACAGGGAAGGTAGCCAAACTTCCTATATGCCCTCCATACCATTCAACGAATACTTTATTATGCCTGTGTAACATAAACGCATATTTGCTTCCTGTTGGTGAATTAATCTCATCAAGCCTAGGTTTAGATTAATTTGAAGTAGCTTATGAGCTGATTTGAAAATTGAACAAGTTTTGCTTCTATCACAAATAGAAAACAAATCAAAAGAAACAAGAGAAAAGTTACGCACAGCTCCGCACTGTCTGACGTGTCAAACATATCCTATGTAAAGGTCACGTAATGTATGTCTTAAATTCAATAAAAATATTTCGGAACTACAATTTTTCAGTTGTTTACATAAACATAATACATAATTGTTTTACATCATTCCAGACGACAGAAAACATTCAAGTTAACATCGTTCTAAACTAATTAGCGGCCTAAAACGAGTTTTTAATGAATGTCAAAATGTTTTCGACACATTAAATAAAAGTTATTCTACATTAAACCACACAAAAAAACCTATCATCATTTATCATTTCAATATTAAATTGGAAGTGTCGCACCCCAATGGCAACAATTAATTTATTCATGTAAACGAGGGAAAAACCTGCAATCGAGTAAATTACAACCAATAAAATATAATTAATGGTAAAATGTGTTTGGTGCCAGAGTGGATATCGAGATGATTATTAGTAGCAAAAATTTGCATATTATATCTCAACACAAATTGTATCATAGGAGTACATGTATATGTAGTATATGTATTTATTTTATTGTTATTTAAATTACATTTTTCAGATGTGCTTTATTGTTATATGAATGTTTGTGGTAGCTAAACAGGAATAATTTATGATCAAAATACCGCAGATATTTTGAAGATTAATTGCCAAAATATGGTATTACGTAAAATAATACTAAAATTTTCTCTCATTAGAGAAACGTAAATAATAATCGTTATGAAAAGGAAAAGAAATGATGGTACCACGCATTCAATCCTACTCATTGCGGTTTACTCCGGGTTTTAAGGGGCTCCAGTTGTTCGAGCCAATAATTTGCTGTACTCTTAAAATACATAAATAAACTCTAGCAAACCATTTCAAGATTCTAAGTATCCAGACGGTTTATCAAACAATTTCTCCAATCTGATATTCAAGAGGGGATTTTAAAATGCACCCAGCAACTGCACTTGATAACAGCCAACAGCACATTTGGGTGTGTCTTTGATATTTAGTGAATGGGCTGCGAGAGATTTACAATTTTGCACAATTTGGTTCTTGTCCTTAATAATAACGGGAGTCAAAAATTTATGTGATACTCTCTTCTCTCTCTTCTCTTCAGCAATTGCTTAAAGATTTATTGAATACATCGTTTAATGAGAGTTTACAAACAAAAAGTCAAAAAATCATTTAAATTATGGATTGCATTCAGTCGTCCAAGAAAAAAGAACAAATATTGACAGACGTCTGTACTATAGTATACTGTGTAAAATTAGACTCGAAACTGGATTGAATTCTCTTACAATCATCGGAACATATTAAAAAATCATATAATTAAATAAATAGAATTCTGTCTATTAGTTGGTTTCGTTGAATTACCGTTCGTAAATACTAATATACTTCTCGTGTTAATAAAAACACAATTAAAATGGTCTAATCACCGGCAGCATATTAAAAATTACATGACTTAACTAACATTCAACAAAAAATTAATTAAGTAAAATTAGCTTACACACAGAGCTGTGTAAATATCGTGAAGAAGAAAAATTGTAAGAGAGTTCATCTGTATTAGTATGATTCGCTAGTACTTAACGCACAGCACATTCTGTATATATAGAATGTAAATTGTGGTATAATCAGTCCAGTCGCCGCGGCCTGATGAGAAGACTGATTTTTTCATATTCATAAGTTCATCAGTTCGAAACTGGATTGAATTCTCTTACAATCTTCGGAACATATTAAAAAATCATATAAATAAAATTGTTTTCTCACGTGCTTATTCAAGCATGGGATTATGTCTCGAAACCCCCACGACACACCGAGAGCTTTAGCCAGCTACTAGACCTCTGATCCCGTGTCTTTTAACGAAACCTCGCGGTTTCTTACTTAGTGTCTAGCAATTCCATAGCGCGTATTCTTATCTTATGCTAGGCCAGTTTAGCCAAATACACTGCGAATTTTATGTTACATAAAAAATTGAATATCAATCAATTAATTCTGTATTTATAAGCCATTTGAAATTGACGTGTTTGAGTGTGTTTTATTAAAATGGACAAAATCAAACATCGTGCTATAATTAAAAATAAACGTTTATTCGGATAAGAAATTCATAACGAAATGTTAAAGTGTTATGTGACTTCGTTCAAAAGTTTGGGTTGCTTAATTTTAACGTTGTCGTACAACAAAAACTGTTTCAAAATCAGAAATCATGGGCAAATACAATTTATTGTGTGTGCGACGTAAAATTCGAGACGAGACCGAAAAAGAAAGTTAATTTATTTTATTTTTGTTTGTCACTTCAAATGGAAGAGACAAAGTTATATTGTATTCTGTACACGTGTGTGCTCCCAAATAATGATAACGTTGAGCGGCATGAAACGTTGTGTAGATATTTTGGTAAGCTCAGGCGCCAATGTATGTGGTTAAATACATTGTGGCGGAGAACGCATGAGTGAGTCGCTACAAATTAATTAATTTAGAGTTAAATCTTTTTCCACTCCTTTATATTTCTCTAGACCCCTACGCCAGCATTCAGTAACCTGACCAATTCACCCCACAGCGCTATCATAGCATTACTTTCCATGAAAGAAACGTATATGTCATACTGTTCCCTATCGAGTTCGGCTGGCGTGCAGCTTTTTCTAAAAAATTAATGAGTTTATCAGTATTTTACATAACATTTTATCGAATAAACCATAAAATATATTTAATTTTCTAACCTTTAATTATGATAGAGCTTATTGTTTGTTTATTTTTTATGCTCCTTTTGCTACAATTATCACTTAAAGGCTCTTCTCCTATGGTAAGGGCTGAAGATTTGAATTGATTTTCATTGCAGTTTAGTTAATTAATTAAGTTTATTTTTATTTACAAAAATGACTAATTAAAAATGAGTAATTTATTTATTTATTTATTACCAACTTCATACTTATATACAATCTGGTTACAATTTCAATAATACATTAATATATACATACTAAGAATTTAATTCAAAAAAAAAAAAAGTAAAATTAAACAGACATGAAAAATTACCAATAATTTAAAAAAATATTAGACATTAAATTCTTAAATGCATCCCTAGATAGATTAAAGTCGAAAGCCGATCGAACTTTATTAAAAGAAACAGTAGATTGATAAACAGGTTCCGTTTACCGTAGTTATGCCTAATATAAGGCAGCTTAATTTGGAAATTTCTAACGCGAAGGGTCCGTAACGGAGTATATATATCGTACAACACCAAAATCTCAGGACAGTCAATTTTAGACACCAACAAGTCTCTAACCAATAACGCGCCAATTTCGATTCTGCGGATAAAGAGCGGCTCAATATTTATTAATTTATATCTACCTCGTTACGGTGGGAGTATAAAAGCGGGTAGGTTTCCATCTCTGGGCAACATTCACAGAGAAAACCTTAAAAAGCGCTTTTGAACACTTTCTATTCGGGCTGAACAGTTACCATAAAACGGATTCCAAATTGCAGCACCATATTCCAACAACGAACGCACAAACGAGATATATAATATTTTAATAGAATAAGGATCTTGAAAATCTCTCGAAAACCTTTTAATAAACCCAAGCAAGGAATTCGCTTTAGAAATGCAAATATCTATGTGCTTATTGAACGATAAGTTCGACGTAAATGTTATACCTAGATCCATAAACGTATCAACATTATCAATAATACAGCCATCCAGGAAAAAATCAAAATTAGCGGGCGTGATTGCACGGGTAAAACAGATTGTTTTACATTTGGAAATGTTTAGGGTCAAATTCTGAGCTGTGCACCACATACTGAAATTATTTAAGTCAGATTGGAAGTCTCTTGCATCATTGGTGCATGAAATGGTTTTAAAAATTTTAATGTCGTCCGCATAGATGAGGATATCGGAATAACTCAAACAATTCACTACGTCATTGATGAATAGTATGAAAAGCATATAGGACCCAAATGACTACATTGAGGCACTCCCGAAGTGACATTAATAACTCTGGATGTGAAACCACCAATCTTAACTATCTGAGTTCTGGAATCAAGATAAGATCTGATCCAGTCCAGTGGGAGAAAACTCCAATGCAAGGAATCAAGTTTCTTCAACAGCAAGTCATGATCAATCTTATCAAAAGGCCTTACAGAAATCCGTGTACACAACCTGCAAAATTTTACCTCTATGTAGGCATTAGAGACACAATTTGTAAGCAAGAGTAGATTAGTAACAGTTGATCTGCCTGGAAAGAAACCATGCTGTTTAGGAGAGATAAAAGTTTTCACGTGAAAGAATAATTGATCTTTAACAAGTTTCTCAAAGAACTTGGGTAAGACTGAAATTATACAAATACCCCTATAGTTCTCAATATTACCACGAATTCCGGATTTGAAAATAGGTTTAATAAGCGATCGCTTTCAAAGAGTGGGGAAATATCCCTTTCTTACACTTCTATTAAATAGAAAGCACACCGGAGCGGCAATTGCGTTACCGGTTAATTTTAAAAATAAAGGCGGTAACGAATCAAAGCCGGCACTATGGTTAATGTCAAGATTTGACAATTCCGATAAGGTTGTATCAGTTTCCAAACGAAACATTGAAAATTTCTTATTATTCGTGACATTATTCAAGCTGCAGAGATTAGAAAATGAATCTGAATTATAAACGCTCTCAAAGAAATCAGCAAACAAATTGACCTCATCTAGAATGTTATCACAGAACCGGTCTTTCAAATACATTGTGGAAGGGTAACCATCAGATTTTCTTTTATAGTTAACAAAATGCCAAAAGTGATTGGGTTTCGATTTAATTTGTGATTCCACCTCCAAAACATAATTACTGTAAAGAAATCGGTTAAGAAATATATACTTTTTACGTAAAACCTTAAATGAGTTGTAATTTACTGTATTCGGAGATAGTTTATAAAGTTTATGAGCCTTATCCTTTCTATTTTTTAAATCTATCAATTCATTGTTATACCACGGTTCCTTCTTGGCGCCTGAAACTACCAATCTAGGAATGAATGTTTCAATGCCCATTTGAACAATTTTATAAAATTCGTTCAACATATCGTCTATATTATTACTATTATAAAATGAAGACCAATTATACCCATCAAGAAATGCACTTAAAGAAACATAATCACCCATTTTAAAGTTATAGATGACAGAGTCGGTATTATTTTCGATTAATTCACTGTATTCAAACAATACTGAAATATTTAGCGGCAAATGATGAATACTTGAAAATTCAGCTAAATCATCCCAGGTTGGGACGGTCATCTCATGATCAATTGGCACAAAGGCTAGGTCTAACACGTTGTTACTGCAATTCTTCACATTGATGCATTGTTTCAGTCCCAACGAAAATATTTCAGATATGAACTTTCCACATCATCGTTCATGTTTGTGGGAGTTAAATTGTTATCCATATACTCCCATACAATACCTGGCAAGTTAAAATCACCAAAGATAAATAAGCGGTCCTCAGGTTGAAGAAGTGCAATAATATTAACTTTCACGGTGTCCAAAAACATATCATAAACCGCGACGCTTGAATGACATGGTATATATGTGACACAAATGATCAGCGAGTATGAATGAAACGGTAAGCGCACAGCAACAACTTCAGTACCGCAGTTGGTTAACGTTATCGGCATAGATGAGTATTTGTTAGAGACGGCTATTATAATACCGCCCCCCACGGCATAAGTGTCCTGCCGTAGATGTCTGTCTCTCCGATAAACTGCATAAGTTGGTGGAAAATACTCCTCGGTTCTGTGATGGGCAGTCAACCACGTTTCCGTGATGCAAATAGCGTCGTAATTCTCCTCCAAGATTGACAGATATAGAGACATAGATTTAGTTCGAATGCCGCGCGAATTATGGTAATATATATTTAAGAATGAATAAGGCTGGGGATTTGTTCCGCAGTTGAGAGACTTAAAAGATGGTGTGATGGCAGGCGCAGATGTTATTGTTTGGTTGGGAATGTTACACCAGTCCGGTTTTTTGCCACACGTGGATAGCTGGTAAATGGCCGAATTATTACTCCAAGTGGCCAAGCCTCAGAATTATTGAGCATATTGTAATGGGTTTCCTTCAATCCGATTTTAAATGAGATGAATGTTAGTGAGTTATCGATAACACGATCCTTGGATAGTAACAATTTACATTCAACGTCCTCTGATGAACAGTCCTGCAGTTTATCACAAATGTACTCCACAATTCGATCAGAAGTGACAGATGGATCAAAACGACTAATATATACAAATTTTTTGTTCGGCAGAGGTACAGTTCTAATCGAGTTGATCTGTGTGCCAGTACCCATGACTTCCTGTGTTAGTCCTGGCGAAGTATAGCTAATGGGATTGGACACTGTCTCAGCTACTACTACAGATAATGGTTTATTAGCAATATCAACAGTATTTTTATCCAGCAAGCCATTGATTAATTTGCGGTTTTCAGCAACCTCCGTTTCAATTTTTTTTAAGTCCAATTTTTCGGCAGCTCTGTCAACAATCACGTCAACTTTTTTTTAAGATCTTTCTCATATCCTTATTTACGAACCAAATTTTACAGCTATTGCAGAAGTAACATAAATTCGCAAACTTTTTCATAGAGTTAATAGCGGCGCGGTCAATCCCACAACACTCATAGCAAAATTGTACGTCACAAAGTTTGCATGAAACGACATCAGTAGTCGAAAAAACTTTATTACATGTTACACAAGACATTGTCAGTATTAATAATTCACTGTATTAAATAGTTCAAAAATGTTTATAACAAACGGGACATAAGTGTTATAAATATGATTATAAGTTGTATCACAGAGTTTTTATGAATGAATCAGCTAATTGTTAATTATTATTCGTACACAGATTAAATCGTAATAAATATCCCGTTAAAAATAAAATACAATAGAATAAAATAAATCAAAATGAATCTCGATTTATTACATTCACATACATATATATTTTATATTTTGCTATGTTCCCATTTCGTTTTGCGTAAATTAATAACACAAGACAAAATCATAAACACTATTATACTCGTATATGCATACAAAATAGTCTAAACATCAAATAATTAAATTAAATTAAAGAAATTTCAATAAAACCACCACCACGCAGTACCAAAGTCAGGTGTTGAATGCCAATTGATGACCAATTTACATTTCATTTTGACAACTACTTGAATATAATGCATTATGCACTTGCTTGAAGCTAATTTTCGGCCAAATATCTGAATAATAGTTTATAAATAATTGTTTCCTTATAGAGAGCGTAATAAGTTTACGCAGTATATCCCGTCGAAACTAGCAAAATACGGCATCAAATATGGTGGGCGATTCGGACACCGCATATCCGATAAACGAATAAAATTATACCGGCAAAGTTGCTAGCATTGTGGACAAAAACAAAGCCAAAATTTACACCATACAAAAATACGGACAGGAACGCAATAATAGAAGACTTTCTTATGTCGATTCTTCTGGCGAAAGAGCTACTTGGTTGGAAACTGTCAGTGTTTGGTACACCATGAAATCAAACAAATGCAGCATCGCTGCTGAATTCAAATTTTCAAAAACTCGAGAGATTTTATGAACGAACTTTGGTTATGGGGAGAACATGGTACCTTGTCATGGTTCACATGCCTCTAAACCAAAAAAGGGAATAATTTAACAATATACTTAGCACAATGACGATAAACCCTCCGGGCCAAAGCAAAATCTGGCATAATACACTATTATAACAATACCAAAGGACCTATCGATACGATGGACAAGATGCTGGCTCAATATTCGCTCACTGCTTATATTATATTCACACTAAACAATCAATCAAGCAGTCAAACCGTTAGAAGTGGTCGACGGCGGGAATTTTTGAAAGATTTGAGAGAACATATGTGCATTGCTATTATTAACAAAAGAGCGAAAATACCACGAGTGATGAGATATTTTCCAACGAAAAGGGCTGTGGATTACTTGTAAAGTGAAAATTCAGATGTATACCCGTAGGTACATACAGTCAAAGTGAAGGTTAAAAACAAATAAAAATGCTTAATTTTCACGATTTTTGTAAAATGAAATATTTGTAATGGATAAAAATTATTTTGTTTGCATAATATAATGGTGAATCTGTATTATAAATATTTATTTTCTTTACTTGCAAGAACAATTTGTCATATAAAAGATGACATCACGGAAAAAAAAATTCATATGAATCATTCTTATACGCATAACAAAAAAAATATAACAACCCTTCTCATAAAATACAAGAGCATTCATTAAATTATTATAAACAATTTAATAAAAATCACATCCGTTAATATATAGAATAATATTGTGTATTAGTTTTATTGGAAATAAATTTATATAATGAGTCTCCTAAATAAAATAATCTTTATTATTTTTGATTTAGCTGTTCTGTAAAAGTAATAGAAGAGTTATTATATAATTTTTTACTAGCTTCTCGTGCGAAATAGTAGATTTTCATATGCAAAACCCTAAACTTTATTACATCAATGAGACCGTCTGTTACAAATATTACAGACTATTTGTTAATTTCCAACAGATACTTTCAATATATTGTTAGTCTTTACTTTTTTCTGTAGCTTATGAGAACGTTTATCATAAACATCGGATTCGTTGCTAATGTGAAAGAGATGCGATCCTATATTCAAGTTACGATTATCCGAGGAAAGAAAAAAAATTGTTTCGGCATCACATCGTTAACCTACGAGTATATAGTGTGTTAAAAATTGTTCAACAATGTTTTGGTTTTCAGTTGCTCGCCATTAATCATTTCGTTTAAACGTCAGTATAAGTGAATAATATAAGTTAATAGTGCAATATAATTACATGCTTAAAAATAAACTATATTTTATAGATTAAGGTTTGACAGCGCACGTAGTTCTGAAAGGATAATGGACATAAAAAATGGCATATCATTTCGAAAATTATTAGAAAATAATCATTATTCTTGGATTAATATTAACAACAGAAAAATTAAAATTAATTCAGTAATGAATATTGATTCGGACGGAGTTAACCCTACATTTTTTAAAGTGAAAGCAATTAAGTATGATTGTTCTAATAATTTGATAAAATTTGTTCTGATTGAATTAAAAACAATTTATTTTGATTATCACCTTTATTCTTTTTGTGTTGAAGAATCTAATTCTTTCATAGAACGTAAAATGAATTTTTTGCTAAGATTTCTATGATAAAATTAAATAAAAAGATTTATATTGTATGAAGTTAATCGTGATATATAAATATATATTTAATTAATAGATTATATACAAGTATGTAAACGTAAAGTTAAGTAAATTATGTTATAAGTAATAAACTATTGAATTAAATTAAAATTGTTGTTTTATTTATTTAAACTACTATCATTACAAAGCTACATAAGATTATTTAATAAATTGTCTTATAACGAATGCTTTATAACTTATGAAAAGCTTCTAAAAAATATATGAATCTATCTTGAAAATTTTGAAACTGCTCCATTTCATAATATTAATTATTAATATGTTTAACGCATCAGTTTTATTATTTTTATAATAATTTCTCCTATTTAAGCTTATTAGATATTGCTATAGTGTATATGTAAATGTGTTATGAAGCCAGCTTAAGGTTTCAACAAAATGTATTAGTCCCTATAATAACAACATTTTGACTATCATGATCATGTTTCACAAAGGTTATCATTTATATAAGGCGTATTGATATACTAATATGAAAATAACCTATAGCTACGAAATGCAGTCTTATAAAATTATTAATTTATGTAATTTACATGGGAGTATTTACCATTTAAACAAATAATATTTTATTATATCATATATTAAAGGTTCTCAAATATTGGCACGGGGGCAAATATTCTCATGTAAATGAGAGTTAATATACATAAAATATAACAACCTTTATTAAAGTCTTTTTTCCTACAATCGCCGTGAAAAGCAGGCTTTTTTTCTCTGTTTTCAAAGCCCAAAGTGTCTGTTTTTTTGACAGTTAATAAACAAATTACTTTGTCACACGTTTCTCTTAGAAACGTGTGACAAAACTTGAAACCGCACGCTAAATTTGAACATATGAAAAGAAGAGTAAGAGTAAAAGAAGAGTATTGAAAAGCGAAATTTCACATAATTATGATGTAATTATTTTTATTGATTATTATTGAAATTTACATTAATGGTACAATTGGTGCAGTTTTGTATGTTGATGCCGCGTTGATTGAGTTCTGGTGATAAAATAGAATGAATGTTTTCCGTGGTTAAACAAACTTCCCGCTCTGACGTAATAGTATGCTCAAGAGGGTTTTCATTTACTGTTTGCGGTATATTTTTTGTTGCATCACCAAATATTTTTCTACCCAAATTTATTTTATTGTTGAGAGAATCCTCAATATAACCCTCTGCAACCGTCGTAGATTTCCACCCACCATGTTTTTTCAAGCTCATTAAATCACCGCCGGCGTTGACTAGTAAAGATGCAGATGACCTGCGAAAACAGTGGCCTGTATATGCTTCCACATCAGGTAAGCCAATGTACTTTGCCACATGTTGAGGTATTTTACCAATAGAATTTACACCTACCACCTATTTACAGCATACCCCATTAGCATATTTGATGAAAAATCGTAGTGAGTTCATATTTGGAGGACGTAAAGAAGCATATTTTCTGTAATATGAAAGCAAATCTAGATTATTTTCTAAATTGTTACTCAAAATAAATGTTCGTGTAATTCGAGTTTTGGTATCGGGAATTTTAAAGATGATGATTGAATCACGGTCTTCAATGTGGTCAACTGATAATTTTACCAGTTCATCACGGCGGCATGCACCCGCAATCCCTATAATAAGTACAACCTATAAAAACAAATATCATTAATAAATATTCTAAGAATTATGCAAAACATTATTACAACAATCGTATATTACCTTTTTCATCAAATATTGGTCGTCTGGCGCTTCGGATAAAAATTTGAAAATTTCGTTCATTTCTAAAATTTTTGATTTTTTTGGTTTGTACCCTACAGATTTTTTTTTTTCAAAAAAGCCATTAATTTTTTAAATTGTTTAATATCTAGATCATTTTTTGCCATTAAAGTGGCCCTCAACATCGAAAAAATAGACCACAAAGTAGAACTTTTAAGAATCTTAGCTTTGTCACTAAAATATGCTAAAAGGACATTTTCTGATATGTTTTTTATGTGCTTTTGGTTACACCAATTCGAAAACAGCTCGAATTGCTTTTCATACTTATGCTTCGATTTTTCGGGAAGCAAATTCAAAATTACATTTCTTGCTTCTAGAGCAACGTCCGGCGGTGTATTTGAGAGATCGCTGTCACTTAAATCCATTTTTTTTTAGTTTTTTGTTGCAAAAAATAAATTGGCAATTTTTAAGAAAGACTAATGTTTGTATAAAACATCAAACCAAATTTTTGTTTTTCTTTATGAAAAATAAAAAAAATCTTTGACTACTCGATTGAACAAAATGTCGGTCCTAAAATAAAATCGTATTGTCAGTATAGTAAATTTTACTACAAAATTATCTTTTTATTATATTTTTTAAAATGATTGTAGGAAAAATAAAATGTGAAACACGTCCGCAAAGTTGTTTGTCACGCTCGAAAGGTTGCTGGCCTCCGTCCCGTCGGCCAGCAATTTCCTTTCTCGCGTGACAAACTGGCACTTTGCGCTCTTGATACACAAATAACTATTTCCGTGTGTTTCAAATAAGCGTTCATTGTTATTCGTTTGGATTAATTTATTTGCATTGTAAATAATCATAATTTTTATTTATTGCATCACTATCTTCCTCCAAAGACATACATAATGGTTTGCAATATTCCGTTGAACTATCTATGCTAATATAACCAATTCTTTATGCAGGTCACTAGTTCCTCGTTTGTTTATTTACATAATCAACTTCACTAGATTATGCAAATAAAACGAAGGAGTTTTTATTCAGGCGCTCATTATATTTAAATATAGTGATGATTTACAATTGAGGTGAAAATTATTTTGATATATTTATTTGAAAAATTAGCCCAGGAATAGTGTGAAAAACGAAGCTCAACATGTTCTCAAATACTTTGACTACGAGAAATTATATTATACCCATCGAATCTTGAAGAAGATTTCACGTTCACCAATCTCATTATTAAAGTAGTATTAATCAAAATTATTGGTGATATGGTTTACAACCAAAATAAATCATTATTTATGCGGTAATACCACAGAATAATAAACAACCAGAAGAGACACTACGTGGATCAAGAAATTTTTGCTTTGTAATACCTTAAAAAGTAAAATCAAATAATACATTTGGTCCACTGCTTACACCCAATAATTTTTCAACGGCCGTTTCTGTAATAAATAAATCCGGTGATGATAAATAAAAAATAATAATTATCGTCCAAATTAAATCAGTAAATTATATAAATCTACAATGGACGCGCGCTATTGTACCAAAAATCAAATATATTTTTGAATTTTTCTATCCAGCTTTTATACAAATTCTTTTATGTCTTAACGATTATCTTTTTTTGTTACGTACATTTATAAGTATGTACATAGGATATTTGCTTTTGTTGGGAACATTGTACTGTCAATTCGCAAACACCTACAAACACACATCAATACACAAAATAAGAAAATGAAATCTGTGACCTTCCAACTTTTCTAATTGAATAAAATCTTGTTTCGTTTTGTTTTCGATTTTCTAATCTTACACAAAACACAATAGATTTAGGCATAAGTGGAGAATAAATAGACAAAATTATTAAATAAATCATGTTAAGAAAATTTATTTAAAATGCTTCGTGAATTTAAAATGACATAAATAAAATAAAATTTCGGTACAATATGTTTGAACTTTGAACTTGTTTTTGAGCTTCACCTATAAGAAGATTTCACAGAATTTTTAGTTAATAAACATCATCGGTAAATATGTATCTCGTAAAATGATTCTATTATAAGAAAAAAGTAATTACGGGCAAAGTTGATGAATACTAGTGGGATGCATTTAGATAGACTAATATTTTAGTTGGCTAGTTATAAAGGACAATAGAAAAACTCCAAGCTTTGTACCAAAACCCAATATTGCACTAAATTTAAATCGCAATATCAACAAGAATTGATGGGCATTTACCAAGTTGCTGTGGACTATGCAGGTCCCATGTCAAGTCATCTAGCTAGGGGTAGGTGGAGGACAAAAAACAAAGCATATATATGCTTATTTGCGTGTAATTCGAAAACGGTTCACTTAGAACCCCTCGGCGACCTTTCCACTTATGGTTTTTTGGGTGACCTTAAAAGATTTGCGGCACGCTTTCGAGTTTGCTTTGAATTGCATAGTGACAATGGTATCAACTTTGTCGGGTCTGATTTTAAATTGCAACATGAATACAATAAACTATTCAAAAATTCCAGTTACATTGCCAAATATTTCGCTAAAAATTGTATACTTTGTATTTTATCTCACCTAATTCCCCACACTTCGAGGGATTATTTCAGGCTGCGATTAAATCCGCAAAAGTCCTCCATCGAGGAAATGAGCCCTCTTCTCGCTGAAGTCGCAGGAATTCTGATTCCCGACCATTATGTACCATAAACGATACCAAGGTCGATCCAATTACTTCATCTCATTTTTAATCGGACATTCGTTAACTAAAACATCGTAGTCAGATATTACTCATCTTAAAATTGCACACCTTACTCACACTCAACTGGTGTAACGAATTAGCCAACATTTCTGGAAGAAGTCGATACAAATGGAAGTCCAAATAGTCTTTATAAGAACCCTTTTTCATGTGGGCTTAAATGTTCTGTTCGGATTCACTATCACTACCACACTATCCAGTCACCACTTGTTTTAGTTTTAAAAGTTACCATATGATTATAGAGTTTGTTTGGGTAATATTTAGGCCATTGATTGTGAACCTAATATTCCATTGAAGTATCGATGGAAATTTAGCTCGTAGTACTGTAGTTTTGGCAGATTGTCACTGAAAAAGTTTATTTTTCCTGTTGTCGCCACTTCTTGGGTTCCTAAAATACTTTTGATTTTTCTAAAGATAACAGATAATTCGGTACTACATTGGGCTTGATTATGTTCTTATTAGTACCCGTGTCTATTAACATTTTTATGCTTTGTTCTGTTATTTTATTTTTACATTTAACAAATGGAAGGAAGTTTAACCTTCCGAGTCCGAAGTGTGATCCTCCCAAAAATTTTCGCTGTCTGCGTTTGGATCTGAATTATCTTCGAAATTTACCTGTTTCGTGATTATTAAAAACTTTCTTGTTAAAAGATCGTCTCGATCTTATGGAAGGGTAAACTTCCATTGGTGAAGCGTCATTTTTGAACCGGAGCCGCTGCACGTTTCTATGTTTTTTGATTTAAATTTGTGAGTGCTTGTTCTTATTGGACCTGTTTCTCATTCAAATGTGTAAGTTGCTCTAAATTTGCTTTTGTCATGGTTGGAGAGATTTCTTCTTCGATGAGATCTAAGTTTCTGTTGTCTCTTCTCTCTATTTCTCTTCTCAGTATTTTTATTTCGTATTTTCGCGTTAAGCGACGGTTAACGAGTTTCCTTAATTATTATTTTTTGCGTATCATCATCATCACCGTCATGTACTACAAAAAAAATAGGGTCGATTTACTATAGGGTTAAATTTGGCAACCTCGATATATTAATTTTAAGTTTTATGTATTTATCTATAGTAGGTGAGAGTGAGATACAAATACAAACATGGATACGTACGATCCCTTTGTTCGTGCCGATTGAAGAGGAATAAATTAATTGTGTTGCGATCGCCATATTGTTCGGACGTATTGTATACGTGTATTGTATTGTATTTCATTTCATTAAACTAACACGTTATTGTTTGTTAGAAGTTTTTATAATAAATATATTACCCAGTGAAATAAATTAAATATGTATTGATAATAAATAATTTGTTTATAATTAATCCCTATAATTATTCAGATGTGGGGTAATAATCAGTGTACATTGTACATAACCGTTGATTAAAGTTAAAGTGTGTATGTGTGAATAAAACAGAAACAATAAAAAGAGAATTATATTGATTACAACTACAAAAAAGAAACAATTTGTGAAAGAGAAAATATTATAAATTGTTACACGCAGTACAAGCAATTAGAGGAGTTAAGTTATATAATATCGAGCGTGTATCGTAGGAAAAGAAACGGGGAAAATACAGTTTTCAGTGAATGTGTATATTCTATTGATTTTATAAAAAAAACGTGCTTTCGAAATAAAAAAATTTATAATGTCGTTAAATATTTCAAACATCCTTCAATTTACTGTTGAAGAGTTGAAAACCACACTTAAGTCTTTCAATCTTGAAATTAAAGGAAATAAATGGGAGCTGCAAGAAAGATTGATCGCCATTTTCAACGAGCAAAAGGAGAAAGAAAACGAGAATTTAAAACAAATGGTGACTAACCTAAAATTAAAATTCAACGACAATGACATGTCAGCTGGTGCAAGTAAATTTAAAAAAGAGATATATAATATTGACATAGCCAAGTTGTTATCGCCGTTTAAAGGTCAAGGAGATAATTTTCAAACTTTTTTCGGCAAAATTCAATTAATTCGGGGTACTTATGATATAGATGAAGATCAGCTTAAATTCGATGTGATCAATAAATTGGAGGGAAAAGCGGTAGAGTGGTTTTATTTCAAAGCTGAATATATTAAATTAGATTTAACGGAGCTTTTGAAACAAATAGAACTGTTATATTCTACGAGAACTAACAGAGTAGAGCTTCGGAAAAAAATTGAACAGCGTACATGGAAGGCATCAGAAGAATTTTACTATCAAGATAAAGTAATATTAGCAAACAACATCAAAATTGACGAAGATGAAATGGTCGATTACATCATCGATGGCATAAATAATATTCGTTTGCAGAATCAAGCGCGTATGCAACGATTTGAATCTAAAGAAACTTTACTGTCGGCGTTTATTAATATCTCGGATAAGGAGAGAGGTTTGTGCTTAGAGGGGTCTTCTAAACCTAAATTTAGTAAATCTTTTAATAATGCTAAGCAGTCAGCTGAACCAAAGTCAACAGTATCAAACCAGAAGCCCAGATGTTACAATTGTGGTGAAGTTGAACATTTATCATCAAATTGTACGAAACCAAAAAGAGAATACGGATCCTGTATGAAATGTGGACGACAAGGCCATAAAATTTACGATTGCCCAGAGAAAAGTAAAGAGAAAATAGTCCATTTATGTACCGCAGAAAAACTAGTAAGCATTACAGGTATATACGTAGATTTGAAATTATTTATAAAAAATTTAAATACTAAATGTTTGAAAATTTCTGCTTTGGTTGATACGGGAAGTCCTATCAGTATCATCAAGGAAAATTGCCTTCCAAAGGATTATTTTGATATTATAAGAGGTACAGATAGTGAATATTCCGATATAAATCAAAGCAAACTCCAAATAATTGGAATTGTTGAAGTAAATATGTTATATTGTGATAATTTATATTATATGACATTGCATGTTGTCCCAGAAAATACTATGTCTCATAACTTTATCGTAGGAAGAGATTTTCTTGCTATGTGTGACACCGAAATTAAAATTGAAGTCAAAAATAACGCTAATATTGATTCCGATAATGAAATTTTAAATATTTCATTAAATGAGGATAAGTTGGAAGAAATTGATAAATTAAAATTTGATAAATCTTTAGATTACAACATAAAATTGAAAGTCATTGATATTTTTAATGAAAACTATTTAGAGTGCGTCAAACCCGACAAGCCAAAAACCAATTATGAAATGCAAATATCATTGATAAAAAAACGAGTATTTTAGTTCAGTACCGCGAAGATTGTCGTACGCAGAGCGCGAAATAGTTTCAAAGATGATTGCCGAACTGTTAGACAAAAATAAGATTCAACGAAGTGATTCACCTTATTGTTCACCAATTTTGCTTATAAATAAAAAACAAGCAACAGAAAAACGATTGTGCGTCGATTATCGGCAGTTAAATAAACTGACTTTAAGGGATACTTACCCATTACCAGTAATTGAAGATTTGCTAGACTATTTACATGGAAAGGTTTACTTTTCCGCTCTGGATTTAAAAAGTGGTTTTCATCATGTTGCTATGTCTGAAGATAGTATACGATTTACCAGTTTTGTGACACCATTGGGCCAATTTGAGTATTTGAAAATGCCATTTGGCTTAAAAAATGGGCCCGCGGTGTTTCAAAAATTTATTAGTTCTGTATTTTCAAAATTACTAGATGAAAACAAAGTCATAATATATATTGACGACATTTTAATAGCCAATGCGAGTTTTTAGTAAAAAAAATTGAATATGTAGGATATACCGTAACAGAACAGGGCATAAGCCCAAATCGTAAAAACGTAGATGCAATCTGCCATTATCCTTATCCCAAAAACATTAGAGAAATTCAAAGATTTTTAGGAATGTGTTCCTACTTCCGAAAATGTATACAAAGTTTTTGTCATATTGCTAAACCTTTGCAAGACCTTGTAAAAAAAGAATCCAAATTTGAATTTGGTCCTAGTCAAAGGGAATCATTTAATTGTTTAAAATCGAAATTAGTAGAAGAGCCGATATTAGCTATATTTTCACTAAAAGACGAAACAGAACTCCACTGTGACGCAGGCGCAAATGGATTTGGGGCCAACTTATTGCAGAAAAAGAATGATCAAAAATTTCACCCTATTAGTTATTTCTCGAAAAGAACCACTGCTTGCAAATCTAAGTATCATTCATACGAGTTAGAATGTTTGGCAATAATCTATGCGTTACGACGGTTTAGAGTTTATTTATACGGATGAAAATTTAAGGTAATTACCGATTGTAATGCAATTAAACTAACTCTTAACAAAAAATTGATTAATCCCCGAATTGCTAGGGGGGCCTTAGAACTCCAAAAATTTGACTATGTTATAGAACATAGAGTGGGAAAACGTATGCAGCATAGCATGTTGATGCTTTAAGCCGCTCTGAATCTATACTAGTAATAGAAGAGAATCATTTCGAACAAACTCTGGCGATTCTACAATATCAAGATCCTACCTTAGAAAGCTTACGTAAAGAATTGGAAATAAGGGAAAGCCCTTTATTTGAATTGCGAGATGGGTTAATTTATCGGAAAATTTCCAAAACTAAAATTCGTTTTCATGTGCCAGAAATAATGGAACCACAAATAACTCGTAACTCACATGATAATTTGGGTCATATTGGAATTGAAAAAACCATAGAATTTATAGGGCGAAATTATTGGTTTCCACATATGAAAGAAAAGGTAACATCTTATATAAAAAATTGTTTGAAATGCATTAACTATAACGTTCCAAGTGGAAAACCGGAAGGATTTCTGCATTCTATCCCGAAAGGAGATAAACCATTTGATACCATTCATACTGATTTTTATGGGCCCTTAGAACCGACAAAATCAATAAAACGATTTATTCTGTCAATCATAGATGGATTTACTAAATTTTTGCGTTTGTTTCCAACCAAAACTACTAGTGCTAAAGACACTATTAATTGTTTAAAAATATATTTTCAACAGTATAGTCGGCCGAATCGGGTAATAACAAATCGCGGAAGTAATTTTACATCAACGGACTTTAAAAAATGTTTACAAGAAAATTGCATTCAACATATTTTAGTAGCTACTGGTGCACCCAGAGCAAATGGTCAAATCGAGCGAGTCCATCGAACATTAACCCCAATGCTTGCAAAATTGGTTGACAAAGAAAGGCATACTATATTTATTTGGATGATGCATTAGACAATATTGCATTCTCTTACAATAACACCAGTATCAAAACTACTAAAATTACGCCTAGTATGTTATTGTACGGTGTAAATCAAAAAGGTCAAGTTCATGATAAAATTGTCGAATTTCGTAGTCAAAATGTTGAGCTTGATTCGGTGAAATTGTCATTAGATGAATTGCGCCACCGAGCAACCAACAACATAGAACAAAGCCAGTCCTATAATCAAACTTACTATAACAAAAAAAGGAAAATTCCTACCCAGTACGACGTAAATGACTTAATGGTAGTTAAGAATGTGGATACTACTCCAGGCGTTAATAAGAAGCTTATTCCTAAATATCGTAGACCGTATAAAGTAATAAAGGTACTGGGCAATGACAGATACTGTGTCGAAGATGTTGAAGGATTTCAAATTACGGGAAAGCCTTTTCAAGGTGTATTTGATGTCACCAGAATGAAAAAATATATTGACTTTCAAGAATAGAATAGATTATAGTGTATGTAATTATGAATAACAAAAAAATAAATAAAATATTATTGTTATTTATGTATATGAAATTGGAATCCCGTTAACATAAATCAAAGAAAAAGAAAACTATTTTACAAGATCGTGGTCGATCATCTATCAGATTGACCGAAACTGTAAGGTTAAATTGGGTAACCTCGATATATTAATTTTAAGTTTTATGTATTTATCTATAGTAGGTGAGAGTGAGATACAAATACAAGCATGGATACGTTCGATCCCTTTGTTCGTGCCGTTTGAAGAAGAATAAATTAATTGTGTTGCGATCGTCATATTGTTCGGACGTATTATATACGTGTATTGTATTGTATTTCATTTCATTAAACTAACACGTTATTGTGTCTATCTTGTAGTTTACAGTATCGAACTTATCTCACCTATCTTTTAGTGTAAGATAATTAAGTTAAAAGAAGGGGTTTTTTTTTATAAAAATAAAAAAAAAATTCTTACCATTTGCAATCGTTGTTGAGCTGGCTCGTGTGGAAGTCTGGATAAAGCAGGTGAATCCTAAATCCTCGTAGCAGTTGGTACAACTTTCAGCCAGAGAAGTCGAGAGAAAAATAAATTCACAAATCACGTGTATCACTGTAATAGTTCTTTTTTTTTCTTAGACAGATTCCCATTGAAACGAGTTTTAATTTGCTCATTCCTTTACACAACACTTTATTTTACTTATTTCAACACACCCTGCTCGGCTGTGCCAATTATAAGTTAGAGACTTATTTATATGAACATAAAAAAAAATATATATTTTTATCAATTTTAATATTTTCGTATATTCTTAATTTTAAAATCTTAAGTAACTAAATAGTAATAGAATTGCATAAGGAATGGTTTTCAATTATTGCGCGTTGTTGAAATAAAACTCCGTTGTATTACAATGTTGTTGTATCTGCAACTTAATATCTTTCACATTCTTCACCTTTATGGCTTATACTTTGTGTTATTTGCGGTTGCAGCATTTATGATAGTATAACTATATACATATATATATATATATATATATATATATATATATATATATATATATATATATATATATATATATATATATATATATATATATATATATATATATATATATATATACTACCTTGATCAAATGTTCCCGGAATTTATTCAGAAAATTAAAACTCAAATCGGAACGATGGGAGCGCCACACGGTGGTTATTCCGGAAACTTTTTGATCAAGATAGTATATATATATATATATATATATATATATATATATATATATATATATATATATATATATATATATATATATATATATATATATATATATATGCTTGCGAGGTGTCATATATCGGATACGATAGGCGTTTAAAGGGAACAAATACACACTTCCAGAATAATATGAGTTCGTGCTAAGCGAGAGGAAATAAGGCGAGGTAAAGTCAAATGAGACGTCCGATTACCAAATTTAATGTGGCTGAGCAAAGACGAACTCATTATCACTGCGTGCGGGACGAAAAATCAGCTCATAAGACCCCACTAGTATATGTACTTGTGAGTATTTTGCTAGCGAAAATGGAATGCAGCAAATCACATTTTCTGATTTTTTTTATTTATTTTTTCTATTCAGTTTAAATAATAGTATTAATAATAACATTACATTTTTTTGTTGTATTAAATTAAAATTTTCACCACATCCCCAACAATAATACCGATGTTCTTATCCTACCTGCATAATCAATTTTCACATGTGTTTTTATGTAAATGTGCACAATAATAATAACAAACAAAACAATTTTTATTTTTCGTAATTTACTAGTACAGTTTGAGTTTTATATCGCCCCTATTACAAGAGCACACAGAAAGAATCAAGGAAATAGTTTTCCCAAGTATTATAACTTGAAAAAATAATAAAAGCTCTAAGTGTATTCTTGTATGTTATTCTCTAAACTATGTATAACATCAAACAAAATTACAGCAAATAAAAACATGTATTTTAATTAAAATGCAATACACAAGTTAAAGTATGTTTTAACTTTAAGTTTTAGTTTTTAATGCTAGTACTAACTATTTAATTGGAAATATTTCGTCTTTTTCGTTTCATCGCGTAGTTTGCTTTTTTTTCTTTGAAAATTCTTTTAATTAAGTTTTAATTTTATCGAATTTTTTAATTAACTTTATTATATTTTATTACTTTTCCGTTTAAATATTTTGCTTTTGCTTTATTTGTGTTTGTATTTTGATTTGAAAATTAGGTGCGATAATATTAATAATAATTATTAGATATTTTAATTTTAACGATTATGATGTGGTTATGGTGTGATGACATGAAACAGTTGTTACTTTTCTTGGAAACCATACCAACTGTTATACGCGCATATTCTAAATAAAATTGAAATTGGCATTTATAAGAAAATATTCCCATTTGGGGGAAAAAATGAATACTATGGATTTTGTTATATTGTGGGTACTATACATACATCAAAGAGTTGTAAAACATTTTTTTTCAAGACTTTTTGATATATAATTTAATGTAAATAAAATCTATTCAGCACAAAACGTAGACAACCTAATTATCATATTATAATTGTTTTCTCACATTTAAGAAGGTTACGAAATCATAAAAGAAAATTCTATTAGGATTAACAGGTTTCCTTTTTAAAGGTGTTTGTGTATTTCATTTCTTCTTTGCGAAGATCATTTTTCTGGGAAAAAATAAAGTAATTTTTAACGGAATGTTGATGACTGAATCGATTTTAAAATATAAACATTAAATAAATTTCGCAATATGGAAGTTTTTTTTTAAATTAAAGTTTTATTTAAAAGTATATTTATTATCTAGAAAAGATTGTTTTGAATTATATAAAGTGGAATAAGCCACAATCACACAAAATAAGAAATTATGAATTTCATCAATTTTTCCGTTCCACGGTTCCCTTTTTGTCCGACAGACAGCGAATTTATTTTCATAAGAAACCTTTAAAAAGTTGGAAATTTTTTAAGGAATCGTGAGTGCAAAATTTAAACAGAGTTTAGTACACTTTTGATTTGGCTAAGCCGATAACTATTTAAACTCCTCCCGTTGCCAAACCTTTGTCATCATTGTTGGCAATGGCCGATATTGGCCCTTGAGAGTTCAGTGCGTTTCAAAGAAAATAATTTTATAGAACTTTTATTAAATGAACGATTCGCATGGAGTAGGGTTTTTAACTATAGGTAATTTAGCGGCCTATTACATGTTCTACCAAAGAGTGCGATTTTAAAAAAATAATTTTGTAGAACTCTTGTTAAACGAACGATTCGTATGGATTACGGTTTTTTAACTAGGTAATTTAGAGAGAGAGGCCTATTCCATGTGCTAGCGAAATCTTTGTCTATAAATACACTTAATTTAGTACATACAAAATTATCAGATACATAAACCTCTTTTAGCCAATTTCCTCACCAGTAATATTTAGTACAAAAAATTGTTTCCTTCAACCGTTGTCTCTTTACTAGGGAGTCAACATCATTGCAATATCATTTAGTAGTTTATAATCTTTATTCACATTGTTAATATTTTGGCTTTTTTTTAAATTTCGTGCGTTATATTTAAGTTATTATTAAATTGCATGGAATATTATAAATTGTGAAATTAGTTCATAAATCTTTCGCGAGTTTCGCTAGGCTGTGTGCAAAAACGTTTGTTTCCTTTTATTTATATGAAGTTTTGTTAAAAATAATTAAAATAAAATTGAGATAAATCGAACACAAAATACCATGATATGAAGTTTAAATTAATAATAATAGTTTAAAATAGATTAATGCATGTGTTTTAAAAAGTTATGATTAAATTTATATTTTTCGATGCAACTTACCAACCTTTCCTATATTTTCTATTTTTAAATACAAATGCTAATAAATTTCTAAAACAACTTTTCCTCATAAAATATGAAAAATTACCTCATTTTTATTTGTGATTTTCTTAGATGTTAAAGGATCAATGGATTATTCAATTTAAACAAATTTTGTTAAATTATATTTCAAATTTTTAATATAACCTTCAACTTTTTTTCTAGATAATTTTAATTAACAATTTTGCAATTTTGTTGGACTTGTTTTTACCGAAACTCTATATAAAAACACGTAAATAAACAATTTTGTAAACGGACTAGCGCCTCTTGCGAAAATGTAAGCGAAGCTGATGCACTAAAACGACCGTGTTTTTAGTACATCAGCTTAACATACATTTTCGCCAGAGGAGTTAATACGTGTACAAATTTGTTTATTTTCTTTTTTTATATAGAGTTTCGGTAAAAACAGGACCAATAAAATTGCAAAATTCTTAATTAAAATTATCTTGAATAAACGTTGAAAATTGAAGCTCTCAAGGGCGAATATCGGCCATTACCAACAATGATGACAAAGGTTTGACTTGCACATGGAATAGGCATCTAGATTACTTAGTCAAAAAACGAACGTAAAACGAAACGTCAAAAACGAATCGTTCATTTAATATAAGTTCTACAAAATAACTTTTTTAAAATTTCGAGTGATATATAGATTTCGTTTCAATTTACCATTTTTAAAATCTTATTGGAATACACTTTGAAAAGTCCCAAAATGTTTTTATTTCAATAAATTAAGTTTAAATCTTCGGTTTTCTCAAACGAGATAAAATAACAGCAAGCATGGAAGTTGATAAATGTTAATGTTAGCCCTTAATCAGTTGAATAGCCCTTAATCAGTTGAAATATAGTTATTTAGTTTTATTAAATTAAAGTTATCAGTATACTTGTAATGATATATTTTACGCGTATGAAGTATTTACTAATTTTTAATAAATATATGTAGTGTTTTTTTATTCACTCCGGATAGCTGCTATCGAGAGCCGTCATATAAAAAATGGCTCCCGATAGCGCTCCGTATAAATAGGTAGAGCCAAATATTTTTTATATGAAGTTTTTGGTAAACAATTGAATTAAAAATGATATTGTAGTTTGATGTTAAATAAGTTTAGTTTACCAATAAATAGCGCGTCAAATTTAAATTTAGGCGTAGAAAAACACACAACTCATAAAAACAAAGTTTTTAACTACATGTATATCCTTTATATATAAGACTCGGTCGATTGCAATTCAGTTTCGACCTTCTTCACCATGACTAAAATTTAAAATTCAATGAGTAAGGGTCATTCAAACAACAATTTTGAATTTTAAACTTACTTGAAGAAACATTTGGAACACTACTAGATTAAATTTTTTAAATTGAAAATTAAAGAAAAAACTTAGTTATAGTATGTTGATCGAACTGAAAATGTTGCCAAAAAGTATTGTTAGGTGACAAAAGTCGATGTGCAAAATTTCAGCGCGACAGGATCACGGGAAGTGGGTCAATTTTGAACTTGAAGATCGTAAGTATACTCAAGCAAGCAATCAAGCAGGTGAAGTTAATATAAAGGATATAAAAATGACGGCTCTCGATAGCAGCTATCCGGAGCGAATAAAAAAACACGACTTCTATTTTTGTGTTTTGTATTACTGCTTTGTTTCTGGACGTTCTTTTTATTGGATTTTACATTTTAAACTCAGATTTATTTTTGGACATTTTTGTTTATTGACTTTTTAAATTTTGGACCCCGCTTTAAATTTGGAGATTCTCATTTATTGGATTTTTCATTTTGGACTGTGCTTAGATTTTGGATTTTCTCTTTATTGGCTTTTTAATTTGGACTCGGCTGTGATCTTGGATATTCTCTATTTTTGTGTTATTATTGTTTTGATTTTGGATAACTTTACTGGACTTTGACTTTGTTTTTGGACATTCTCTTTATTGGATTTTTAATTTGATTTTCTCATTTTTGGTACATTTCGTTTTGAACTCGGCTTTGATTTTGGACATTTTCGTTTATTCGCTTTTTCACGTTGCATTGTACGTATTTCAGAAAATTTTTGAATTTATTTATTAAATTTAGTACCTAACTATTAAAATGACTAATTCAAAAAAGACATTAATTTATGTTTCACGTAATTTAAAAACCCGACGTGTCGGGAAACTACAACAAAGAAAAAATCAAATCCAAATTAAATGAATAATATAATTATACAATGATAAAAATTTTTATATTAGAACTAAGAAAAATTCTCCAATTATGGAAAATGTTTGTTCATATTTAAAAATTTGTAATTCTTCGAAAAACCGTGTGAAAATTTAAAATTTGCTGCGTAAAAAAACAGGTTTACGAATTTGAAACAATTACCGCGAACTCATATACTAATAATGAAGTGTCGCCAAGAGAGATTGATACAATTATTCAGAATTGTAATCGATTTATCACAAGAACTACTTCATACTCAGGTTTCGTCTGAAGCAGCAAAAATAGTTAGTAAGGCTCGTGTTTCATCTGAAGTAGAAGAAGCAGTTAATAATTGTTCCCTAAGTCTTCAAACACCAAATGAAACTACTAGGGAAAATGACGATATTGATGTGAATAGTTTACCTGTGATATTATTGGGTTCATTAGATAATGAATGGTTTTCTCGTGGGACAAACATAAACATTTCCGGAAGCTGGTCTGAGGATACGTTAAGGTCTGCAATCAGAAACGCATTAATTCAAAATAACTGCGTTATAAGCTTTAGAACGAGCAATATTAATAAACCTTATCAGCAATTAGTGCAGTATGGAAAATGTAAAATTCATAACCAAAAATATAAATTTGTCATTTGCGGCGAAACCATGGAAATATGGACAAAAGGGCAAGACCTACAAACGCATGGCATAATTAAAGAATTTACTCCATTGAGAGGGCAAGAACGTTTAAACATCCAATCACAAATGGAGAGTATGCTGCCATATAAATATTTTTTGGAAAACAATCAAGGCATAGATCTAAATCTTTTTCGCATTGGAAATACACAACACATTAAGCAGCCAAGTATTCTCCGGAAAGCACGATCCGAAAGGTTACTTGTGCAAGATTGGTAAAAGGTTGTGATTTAATGGATGCCATTTACCGCTCAAATCAAAATAGCGAAATGGACAAATATGTTTGTGGGAGACGGTATTCCTGTTTACTTAGATGCCACTGGAGGGCTAGTTCGCAAAATGAAGTGCTGCGAGGAATATAAATTTGGCAGAATTTATTATTCTGTTTGCGTAATAAATATTAACAACATAATTTTTCCAATATGTGAATTAATAAGCTGTGTACATGATACCGCCGCGATAGTTACGTTTTAGTCTAAATTTAAAAAGGAAGTCGAACGTGCTAAACCTAAAATTCGCTTCCCAAAATATTTTGTTTCTGACTGGTCATAGGTATTTATAAACAGTACAATTATGATAATGAACTCGATGTCTCTATCGTTGTATTTAAATAAGACATATTCAATGATCGTTGATAAAACCAACGACAAAAATTTGATTCTAATTTTTATATGTTGCTCACATTTTTCAGCGATTATAATCCGATAAATAAACTCCAAAATTCCAAATTGCTCAAATAATTTGAGAGAATTTATTAAGATTATGTTTTTTTAAATTTTAGATAGTTCAAATTTTATTGAAATTGACAAACTTTTTACAATTCTTTGTACGATATGTTGCTCAAAATATAAAACTAATTTTTTCATTGAGCTCTATGGGCAATTTATCGATTATTGCAAAATTAAAGTTTCGACTCCGATTTTGGAATCGATCAATATTGATTTAAATGACAGTTCAACCGATAAGTACATAGAACAGGAGGAAATTAGTCTAAATGATTCTCCGTATTTCACACTATATTTTAATTTATATTCGACTACAATTGAAAAAATAAGCTCAATTGAAAAATCATGTGACTTGAAAAAAAAACCTTATTTTTGTAAGGATTTTATTTTATTTAGCGTCAAGAAATACTTCACTTATTTGCCTCTATGGGGAACAATATTTTTGAAATATATAGAAGCTCAAATCAGACCAGCCAATGCATCCGTTGAAAATTGGTTTAATCTAATTAAAAATAATATTATTAGAAAATCAAATTTAAAGCTAGGTCGATTTATTGAAGAACTAAGAAAAACAAATGAACTTGTACTTACAAATATTGTATTATCGGATCACATGGTTGCAGGTAAAAGGATACAAAGGAATATTGAACTGACCAATCAACTCCCAGCTTCTAATAGAACACAAGGGAGAACAGGGAATACCCCAATAACTCCCGCATCGACACCTACGCTGCACAGAGCGGATGAAGATAGTCCAAATAAACTAGACGCTGAAGAACGGTGGGAAAGAAAACCTCACCGAAATAAATCAAAATATTCCGGCAGAAAGGCGCTAAGTAATATGGTGAAAAGAAAAAAATTAGAATTTTTTGAGATGAGTAATATGGACTATTATAATAAAATAACGGAAGCTGGAGATTGCTTTCAAATTTTTAGATTTAATTTTGATGAATATAGAGAGGCAACTCTTACAAATTGGTGCTACTGCTCTCTCAATGGCAAAAACTATTTTTCGGCAAACGCATTATTTGTTTATTGTAATGCACTTTTAATAAGTACCAATGATGTGTGTACCATCAACAATTAATTTTCACTGAAAGCAACAGAACTGAAACAATGCATTTCAGAGATGAGCTATTGCAAATTTGTTAAAACAAAAATAAAATTTATATTCCTTTTTTGGAGAATGGTAACCACTGGATAGTTGTATCATTGATGTAATTAGTCATTCGGTCTTAACATATGATCCATTAAATTCAGGGGTTATTAAGCACACATTGTGCAAAAAAGCAATTACTTTTTTCAATAAAATGCAAGAATTTTGGGGAGAAGAAAAGGTGTAATTTCAGTCACGTTCTAATTATATGTTGCCATTGCAGCGTGATAACTACAATTGTGCGCCTCTAATTTGTTATGCAGTAGATATGCTTTCGAATAACACGGTATTAAATGAAATGCACTTTAAAAATATTAAAGAATATAGCAAAGCTATGATCGATTCTCGCAAAAATTTGAAAAAAAATCATAATGGAAAGGTCTAACTGCGAACCATTCAATTGTATAATTTGTTTTAATCAAGTGAATACAACATAGACCATAATTATTGCGAGAAATGTAAAAGAATTACTTACATTTTGTGCTCTGTTTTGAGATTAGACATAATCCAAAAAAATAAATGTAAATACTGTTAAGCTTCAATAGTGAATAGTGAATTACATCGTTCTATATCGTCTGCGCCGCTATGATTTTTTGCAGCCGTGTTGTTGTAGATACATTGCCGACTATTCTAGATAAAAATATAAACTCAATTAAAATCATTTAAATATAATAAATAAATAAAAATAAAAACTCAATTGAAAATATTTGCATTAATGATCGATTACCAACAATAAATCTCTTCGAATTTATTTCATAAACAAAACTACTGAAACATAAACATCTAATTGTATAGAGTGGACCATTTTTAAGCGAACGATGAATAGATGGCGCAATTTTCGTATTTCATGACATTTTTTAGTCCGGTTTGATTTTTTGTGAATTGTCGACGCGTACAATATGGAAAGGAGCGATTTACGCCAGAAGAGCGAGTAGAAATGCTTAAATTATTTTAGGAAAATAAACCTTTGGTTGCTGGCACTCAGAATGCTGTGTGATTTTTGTTGGCACAAGGAGTAGGCGCAGTTGGTGCGAAATGCCCTACACTTTTAAAAGAATGTTGCCATGGCACACATCCAGTAGAATAATGACATTGTTGTTTAAAATATTTCGTCTGCGTGACTTATCGAAGTTCGGCTAAATCGCCCGATTTGATATCACTACACCTTTTTTGTGGGGCTGTCTTAAAAGCAAGGTGTACGTTCATCAATTGTCCACAGCATCTCGTCAATCAGAAAACCAACATTCGCATAGAAATTGACTATTATTAGTATTTCGATCGAAACACTAACATAGTAACGTCATAGAAAGTGCACACAAATTTACCGAAGTTTGCGTCAATGCTAGAGGTGGCCAAAAATCAGACGTAATTTTTCATACCTAACCGAAACGAACAGTAATGAAGCAAATAAAAGATACTAAACCCAAATTTAAAACATTTTGCTTTAGTTGCTTCTTTATTCAACAAACAAATCGTTCACTTAATTATGACCCTATATATTTCAGGCCTAACCGATAGCCATCATGTGATTTTGGGCCAATAAATTTTTTTTAATTAAACATTTAATTTTATATTTCGGCCCTAGTAGAAAATTGAGATTTTTAGTTTTTAATACTAAGGGTAGCAAAGTTCAATAGAACTTCCTAATTTTTGGCATAGATGTAGCTGAACCTATAGCTTAACCGATAGTTATCGTATGATTTTGGGCTAGTACAATTTTTTTTAATTAAACATTTAATTTTATATTTCATCCTTATAGTAAATTTAGATTTTTAGTTTTTAATACTAAGGGTAGACAAAGTCCAATAGAACATCCTAATTTTTTGCAAATGTGTTATTTGGCCAGTAAAAAAAATTTTAAATAAACATCTAATTTTATATTTTGGTCTTACTAGTACACATTACACACAATAACTTTGAATGGAACCTGACCAACTTAGTTCCCCTAAATGTCATTATTTGAGTAGCGATATTTTTGAGTTTAGTACTGTTTTAATAAAATATTCATCCCGTTGTGTGCCCAAGTGAAGAATTTACCAAAATCATACTAAAACAATTTTAGTAAAATATAGTATAAACTTCATAGGCATTATATTTTAATGTTATTTATTTCTTATTCATATAAAATATCGAATATTATAAATACAATAAAGCGATGTTTTTGTTATTGTTCCACTGAGTAGAATAGTTTATTCAGTATAAAATCGTTGGTAAATATGATAAATTATACTAAAATTTGTCATACAATTCATAATTTCTTTATTTTAATTTTTAAAAATCCTTTATTTCTAATTTTTAATAAAATTTCTTAACATTAGAATTTAGCAGTGTACTCTGCACCACTACAAATTAAATCTATAATAATCCAATATAAACGGTGACACCTAATGTGTAATAGAAGAAGTTAAATTACCAGCTCAATGTTTAACTGTACTAAAATGGTATTTTCCATGATAAACATTGTTACGTAATGTTTCTACACTATTCTGACTAGAAAAATCATGAACTTTCTAGAAGTTTGGTTTGTGTAGTAGTAATATTTGGTAAGCGATAGTGTAAAGAATAAAAGGAATTAAAAAGTGATTTATAAGGTGTTTTTGTGCGAAATAAAAAGAAAAAGTGATCAGTAAAATTTGAGAATAATTTATATAAAGTGATTTTGTGAATTTTTATTGATAAACTGTGTGTAATAAATTTTGTGACATAAATAAATTCGTTGGAGATAAATTAAATTGATTTTGTATTATTCACAATCCAGTGATACAAACCTTGAGTGACAATGCAAAAACGTAACAATATGGAAGAATATCTGGAAAACTTCACGCGCTCTCAACTTGTTACTTTTCGAATAGACAAAAATTTTGTTACAAAAAAAAAGAAGAGACATATATTAATACAAAATATTAATCATTCATTAGCTTCAATCGATTATTATTAACAATTTTTGAATTTCGCCCGATTTTTATCTTCGAGTTATATTCTGAATTAATTTCGGTTATTTCAAATGGACCATTCCATAATGAATGTGATATATTTTTCGTCGCTTCGTTCTTTAAAATACCTTACAGTCTGCAACTTTGAATACCTTTACATTCCTTTATTCAATTTTCAATAACTTTCTAAGCTAAGATATGATGACAATTTTGTAATTTATTTGTGATTTTGATCTTATAATCTTCATAGTTATAAATAAGTGTCGGATTCATTTTTAATGAAGTAGGGATATTAGCAGAGCCTTCTCGAGTATAATCAAGGTAACCTTGATTATACAAAGCTATAGTAAAAAACGAAGCTTTTATAAGGGAATTAGAAACGAGGAAAAAACCAAACTTTTCAACACACAAAACATATGGGAAATCACTTTTTTTCCTAGGATACATTTTTAAATGAAAACGTTACAAATTCTTAATTATGATTTCTGAAATACTTTAATAAATATTTCATACTCAATATACATTACATAGATGGCAGGGCTGGCGGTAAAAATGTTTACCAAAAATTACCACCTGGGGAAATTTTTAGTTCAAAAATTGTAGGATAAGCAAGACAAATTCACAAAATATACGAACATGTGGTAATTTTGTGATTAAATAATTTTGTTCCGTATTATGACGGTGACATCTAGCGTGGGATAGAATAAGTTAAACTAATAGCTCAATGGTTTACTGTACTAAATGGAATTTTCCATGATAAAACAGTTCTAAATGTTTCTAAGCTTTTAGTACTGGAAAAGTCATGAGCTTTCTAGAAGTTTGGTTTGTGTATATAAAAAGGCGAACGAAATCAATTTAGATTATTAGTATTCGGAACGCGATAGTGTAAACTTGTAAGATTATTATTAGTATTTGGTAAGCGATATTGTGAAGATTAGAAAGTGTTTTAGTGGAAATAAAAAGTAAAAGTAAATAGTAAAATTGTGCGAATTAAAAATTATAAGTGTAAAGTAAAATTTGAGAATAATTTATATAAAGTGATTTTGTGAATTTTTATTAATAAACTGTGTTGTAATAATTTTTGTGTGAAATAAATAAATTCGTTGCTGATAAATTGAATTGATTTTGTGTTATTCACAATCCCGTGATACGAACCTTAATTGACAAGGCAAAAACGTAACAGTATTTTTCTTTAAACATTTTAGACGTCTTACGTAGACTAGTAAAACTAAAGATAAATTTAGCAAGTCAGGGATGAAATTGACAAAAATTCTAAAGTACTATAATGTTAAGCAACCGAGGACTAAATTGGGCTCAGAATTATCCTTGTCCTTACATGCGTTTTGCATATATTGGAGAAAACGGCATTTGAAGTTTAAATTTTGGTTTCCAAACAGATTTATTGGAAGAAAACTTAATTACGAAGTACAATGCTTCAAGCCAAGAAAGTATTTTAATTATTTTAGTTTCAAATTTAATAGTTTTGTCTATGTCCGGATTTGGACCAACTTTTCTTAAAAGGGTTGTCTATGTCCATGACATTTTGTCTATTTCCTCGATTTTTGGAAATACTATTTTTTAGCATATACCAAGCAATGTTTAATTATAATAAAAAACATAATTCAAAAATCCATTTATTTTAGCAAAAATAAAAACATCACAATTTTTTTTTTTTTGTTTTTTAACTTTAATTTGAATTAATTAATTAATTCGTGTAATAATTTCATGATTAAAAGTTATAGTTAAATTTATTGATTTAAGACTCTTTTATTTTTAATTATTGGTTCTTCACTCTAAACTGAAGGTGAAACATGCCCTCCATAGGACGATGAACGACCATTCCAGATTTCAATTATATCTTATAAAACAAAACTTTTGTCTTCCCTCTGGTAATTAGATATATTCTTTTATCAGGCTAACAAGAAATACATAAATTTATTTTAAAAATTTCTTTCCAAGCACTATGCGCATAGTCAATATTTTGTATATTGCTGTGGCTCTCTTTCGAAAATTTTTGTTCAATCCAGTTCTGTGCAGGCGATGAGCCTGTATTTAAAAATTGCAGTAGAGCAAAGGACATAATGCAATCGCTGTTTTGCAGCAGACACCTATCTGACCAAAAAATAATGGTTTGTACTTCCGGATGAGAATTAATATATCTTTATAAGTGCTTTTGCAATGTTAGTACCTTTGCGGCCACAAATAGACGAGGCCACAAATAGATACCTAAAAATCTGAAAGTTATTACCTATTTTAAAAAATGTTTACCTTAAAATATTAATACGTACAAAATTGCATTTAAAACTTTATCACCTTGAACCTTTCCCGTTAAATTATCACGCAGAATGTTCGCTTTTAGAAGAAGTTCGAATTGTTAGCTTTGAGGAGTTGAAAGGTATTTTGCATATCAAAGCTGAAAATTCTAAACAGTGTGCCTTAGGTAACTTTTATTTAGAATATGTGTCTCGGCGTACTCAATGGTTGGCTCTACGAATGCGGCCACAGATCTGTTTAGGACGATGGAACGCCAAATTTAATTGTTTGTTGAACGTATCTCGGTATTTCAATTTTTTGATATTGATGCCAGAACATTTAATCTTAAATAAGTTAAACATCTTCAGCATTTCATCTCATGAATACTACAAAACTCCACGATACAAACAAAAAAATAGAACTGAAGGTAAAATTAGCGGATATAAATAAAATCACACGATTTTACGTAGATAAAACCACTAACAAAATTTAATCAAAATTTTTGTACAGCTTTGTTTCGGGGTAGACAAAAAACACATCTCAAGGATATAGACAAAGTAAAACAATAAGATAGTAAACATTTGTGGAAATAGACAAATTTTTAAAAAAATATCTCAGAAACGATTGGAGTTCGCTGAATTTTGTTTTACCTTAGCTACATATTTGTGCCCATAAAACAAAGAGTACAACTCGAAAAACGCCATTTTTTAGGAAATCGTTTTTAAAAATAAGAATTATTGAAAATCGTATGAGTTTTTTGAATTTTAGTGTTTGAAAACAGTAATTATGGTTATTTGTAGTTGTAGAAATATTACAAAAAATTGATACTACATATGGAAATGAAATCGAATATGGAGAATTCGAATTTTAAATAATTTGTAAAAGGGCACAACTCGACTTGTGGCCCTTTTTTTGTGACAAAAGATATATAACTCAAATGCAATTAATATTTACTTAATACCAATACAGCCTTCGTGTATATTGTTGTTAGAGGTATGTAGAAAACTTTTATACAAACATTTTATAATATTTTTGCTTTTTTGATTGAAAAACTTGTAACCAAATGTACCGGTTCGAGTTAACCCTCCCATTCGAAACACCGGTTAACAGAATATCCTGGCCATTCTTCAGTTGCAGCATTTTACCGGTCGTGCTCAGTCGAAGGGTTGGTTAACGCTGAGAATGACCTGGACCTTGAAAGCTGCATAACACAAATTACCTCATCAGCCGAAAACTCCACATTTCGATCATATCCTGAAAATTACAAATGTAAACACACATTTTTATTTTTATTTTTTTCAAAACATTACAAATAATTTATATTTATTATTAATGAACAACATTTTATCTGTGTTACTCGAAATGTTTATTGCACAAATTCAATATTTTTCCTCCCTTCGTCCCGAATTCTGGTCCTCTCCAACTTTCGATGACACGGTGAGCTCACCGTATCACCAATTCGTCGTTTCTACAAATAAATAAATAAATAACACCCTATTCGTGGGAGATTAGAAAAAAAAAAATAATAACTTTGTCTTAAACACAATTTAAAAAAAATTTAATAAAAAAAAATGTTGGTCATCAAAAAAATACTAATAAATTAATAATTAATAATAATACATAAAAAACGAAAATTACGACATGTTGAGGTAAGTATTTATCGCCGCCTTTGGAGCTTGTATCATCAATGACAGTGTACCCTATTTTTGATCTGGACCATGCGGTACCACGGTAATCTCCTTACTCACGTTCGGGGCTGTATTTTCGTCTTCGTGGTCACCAGAGCTGTAACTCGCCAATGCCAGTCTGGTTCGGACTCCCGGAACAAAACAAAATAACACCGCGTGTTGGACACGGGTTCTCTTGTCCTGGTGTTTTTTTTCTTATTTTTTTGTTGAATGTTACACACACAATAATAACTTTATATATGTTTTAGTTTTTAATTTTTTTTCTGTTGGTTTGGTTTTTGCACACAATAGTTATCAGATCACACACAATGGCACAAGAGTACCTTTTTTAGAAAGGTATGGTCCGTGTTTTTTTTTTCCTTGTGTTTTTATCGTGTCTCCGTATTTGCGATTTTTATTTCTTTTTTTTTCTTTTCTCCTTGATTGCATCCGCACACCATCAGCTCTCAATCCAACAAGGACTACTTTTTTTTAAGTTTATGACAAACCAGCAAAAAAAAATAAATAAATAAATGATATGTCATCCAATTATTTTGCCATCTTCACTAATGGTATGGTAACTTTATCCGGTTCAGACAAGACTCAAACCACAATTTGTTCACCGCTAACATATATGGCGCCTTACTGTTGTTTATTTTATATAACCAAAAATTTGTATATTAGCACTATGCCGCCCAGACGCTTACATCGTTACAAACTTGAAGCTAAAAAACACCATTTTTTCTATGGATTCCTATGGAAATCAGCGAAAAGTTATACCACAAAAAAGCTTCTAAAAAATACGTTATGCTGATTATGATTCTATACTCTAGATACCTAGTAGTACAACGTTTCATTGTTCGCCATAGGAATTCATAGTAAAAGTGACGTTTCTTAGCTTCAAGTTTTTCAATCAAAAAAGCAAAAATATTATAAAACGTTTATATAAAAGTTGTCTACATATCTTTAATAACAATATACAAGAAGGCTATATTTATATTAAATAAATATTAATTGCAGAAATATTAAAATTAAATTATTTCTAAAATATATATTTCGAACTTTCATTTTGAAAAATACATCAAAGTTGGCGACGAATTAATACTTGCTAAATTTATCTTTAGTTTTACTAGTGTACGTAAGATGTCTAAGATGTTTACGGAAAACTACGAAAAAAATTGTTTAATCACAAAATTATCAATTATTTTGTGAATTTGTTTTGCTTTTCCTACAATTTTTGAACTGGAAATTTCCCCAGGTGGTTTTTTCCAAATTCTTACTGCTATCACTGCCATCTATGTAATCTATATTGACTTAACGACCACACGGTTTGTAGTAAGCTTTTATTTCAATTTGAGCAGAACGATGTTGTTATGAATTTATTTTTAAATTTTGGTTTAAATAAATCAATCAATACAGGTTGAAATTCAAACATTTATGAAAATATTTCAGAAACCATAATTAAGAATTGGTTTTATGTTATTTTTACCAAAATTTGAAGCAGTAGCATATCAGATCTCAATAACACTATTATTGTTGGAGATTTCAATCTTAATCTAATGGACTCGAGTCTGACAATCATGTCTTTAAATACATTGTGTTCGTTACTTGTCACAGTTTTACAGTGCTAAACAAAATTGACCAAAAATAAGCCACCCGATTTAGTAATACGATAGGAACAGTTATAGATCATGTAGCAACTAATATCAATAATCTTATTTAGAAGATACTTACATATCCGACCACAAACTTATGTATACTCTCTATTATATCTACTCTTAGTCACTATTTTTTGGAATTCATTGTATTTCTAAAGTTCTCTAATTTGTGGTCCATCAAAAACACCATCTCTTATTTTCGCATCAGACAGTTTAGAAAACTTTGTAACGGGGAGAACTTGTGGTTGTCTTTGTTAAACAGAATGCTCCGACGTTACCATCTGCAGCATTTTGCTCTTTATTGGACTCTACGGTAACGTATACGCTCGCCAATAAGACGCCACTGCTGAATGTTCTCACACACAAAACGGTAACACACTTGAATGGTTCCAATCCAATGGCTTCTCGTCCGTACCGCTCACTAATCAGCTATATAGGCCGGAAAATCTTTCGGCGTCTCAGTGGTTTTAATTTATTTTCCGATGTTATCGTGGTCTATGCTGCAGAATCACACCAATCCGAGTAATAAAATTATAAGTTGCTTAAAACAACAGACCACGAGACAAAGATTGTGACGTAAGTTGTTTATTTTATTGATCCACCACACAAAACAACAGATGATGATAGTACTCAACGGAGATAATATTTCACACTTTTTATATTTATGTGGTATTTTTATTATTTTGTTTGTTTGGTTTTTAAATATAGGTACTTATTTATTTTGGTTAATTTTGTATTTTTTTTTTGTTCAATTTTTTTCGTCTTTACGCTTCGACGTCTCATTTTATCAACCCGTATTTGTCGACGAAATCATGAAACACCTGGAGGCCATCTCACAATTTATATATCGCTTACACAGGCTGCGTTCACGTCTCATCCACCCAACACACAATGCAATTGGAAATGAAAGCGAAATGACCAAAAAAAAAAGTCATGACGAACACAGAAGAAAACGTCTGTAACGACCAGTTCGTTACAACTTTTCAAATATGTACTTAAAAGCTTTGCTCTCCGTTGTTTTCATTGCTTTGACGAATGGTTTTACAAGTTCCAGCTTTATATGTAATGGTGAAAGGATTACTTTATCTGTTGGTATTAGACTCTGTAGCTCGGCTGTCCCATTCACATAGAAAATTTGAATGTTTAGTGAAACCACTTAGTTGACCTAATAAAATTGTCGTTACTTGTGTTTAGCGTAATCTAATTTTTCGAGTAGTAAGCAAATATTGTGGTACTACTCATTTAACACAACCGAATGGCCAACAGGTAGCGGAGCAAGACGGTTGCCATTATGAAGCAAGAGAGAGCTTTAAACTACGTGTTGAAGAATCTATGAACAAACGCTAGTCATTAGCTTTATAAGAAACATTATACTCATTTATTAGTCCTTCAATATTGTTACAGTAAACTAAATTTTTTACGTCTGGAAAATATTTTCTAAATTGGATATCTCTTTCGCGACAAAAAGTTATACGAGTTCCTGGAGCTAGGGAATTTTTCTCTTGACCCCATTAGTTCAGAAATTTCTTTTGAATGCCTAGCATCTCGGAACAAGTCATTAAGCTCTTCTTGAGAGAACTCATTGGGATTTTTATTAGTCTCGTTCATCGGTATATATTGGTTCGATATCCAACATTTCCATTGCACTTTTATATTCGTCGCTAGTAGAATTACTTTTGTTACTCTCTTCAGCTTCAAGAATGGTATGACAAGTCACAGATTCAACAGTTGCATAAGAAATCGATGATTTTGTTTTTCGGTTGTGCCCAAAAACTTTCGTTAAACAAAAATAGCAATCGTTCTCATGATTTTTTAGTTTCCGCCAGATCATTGGAGAAGCAAATGTCTGTTTCGTTTGTTTATTAAGTTGGAAGGAGCATCTTAAGCATATCGTTTTCTCTTGTTTCTATACCAAAAACTAGTATCTACTTTTAAGTACATCGGTGAATAACTTTCTAAGTTTAATGTTATTTAATGATGCGCCTGCGGGCCTGCTTTCTCACCCTGACCAGCCGCCGATATTGGGTTTCCGACTCCCTGCTTCGTACTTTTCCGTGTGCCGACCATGATGGCATGAGCGCCATGATCCAGAGACTTTGCCGGTTGGCGGAACAACTCCGTTGCCCGACACACGGCTGAACTGTCAGACCCAGAACTCAAGTCTTATTATAAGGTTATAAGTTGAAAGGTCATGGACTTATAGAGATGTGGTATCGTAGAGTTTTAACTGTCCACCTCAAAGTACTTTTTTGTCGCATTTAAGACTTATAGGGTTATGGGGTTTTGGGTTTATAGTGTTTTGAGGTTTTTGATTTCTGGGGTTATAGGGTGATGGTACTTCAGGGTTATGGAGCTTATGTGTTTTGAAGTAATGAAGTGATGGACGAATGGAATTATAAAGCTAAAACTCTCTGAGATTGAGGTTTGAGTTTTCCGTGTAAGTTTTTTGATTTTTTGCGGCACTTTGGGTTTCTAGTTTATTTAATTACAATCTAGTCTCCTGGACTAATGAGCAATTTGTTTCTGACTTAATTTATTTTTATTTATTTATTTGTTTCCAACCAACAGTATGTCTATGCAAAAAATATTCAATGAAAAATTTAAAGTTCCTACCGACATCAATAGTTCTAACAACTTTTGAAACAAAAGCCTAGCGACTCGTTTTTTAAATTCCTCTCTGGAAATAATAAAATCAAAACAATCCGCAATGGTGTTGAGATCTCGTTGAATGCGCCCTGTAGGACCATGGAAGCTGTAGTTGCTACTTGCAATCGGAATATGAAGAAGTTCTCGGGGCCGTAAGTTGCGTTGAGGAGCATAAATATTAAAACGTGACAGAATGTCAGTACATTCTCTTTTACTATGTGGCACTTGCGAGCACTTAAAGACTGTAGATCCAGGAAACGACATCGGTCTACATACATATATGGTGATAGTCTGAAATTATTTTGAACACTTTCAATTCTGTTTTAATGAGACTCATAGAACGGGCACCATATGAAAGTCGCATACTCAAGCTGTGAACGAACAAATGAAGTATACGGTGACTTGAAAGTTAATGTGTCGTGAAAATCCTTCGAATTTCGTTTAATAAACCCCAACATCGAAAAGGGTTTGTTAACAACCGCATCGACGTGAGAATTAAATGTTAAATCCGAGCTAAAGATAACGCCTAAATCAGTAACCACATTAACTCTCTCCAATCTAATGTCATTTAGAAAGTAATCAAAAACTACTGGAGACTTAGACATGGAATAGGTGATTAAGTGATATTTATCAACATTCAGAATCGGCCGAAATTGATCAGGTTCTGCTGAAATTGACCATGATCCAATTCACATGAGATGTTTGCATATATTTTCATGTCGTCAGCAAATAAAATACTGTCTGCGAATTTGAAACAATCCAAACCATTGTTAATGAACAATAAAAATAATAGTGAACCCAAGTGACTATCTTGAGGCACCCTAGATGTCGCAATAAAATATTCTGAGATCGTATTGTCAATCTTGACATACATTTGCGATCCGATAAATAAGACGAGAGTATAAAGCACATCGACTACAACAATCTATGCAACAAAGTTAATTAAATTATTTTGAAACACTGCTAAATTAGTGATCGCTGACCGGCCTGGAAAAAATCCATACTGACGTGTGCTAATACATTACTTGGAGTGGAAGTAGATCAATTGGTTATCCATTGTCTCGAATAGTTTAGGAATGCAAGATAGTATTGCAATTTCACGATAATTAGTGATGTGCTGGGGCCATTTTTGTGGATCGGTAAGGAGGGGCAAAACCGTTCTGATAAACCATCTCGTCCAGGACCCTTAGAAACGTCCATGTTCATCAAACACGTCCATGTTCATCAATCACACTAGCTTAAATGGTTAGGTTTTTTCAAATCTGCGTACTAAATTCGTGCTGCCTAGCAGCTGAGTTGCCTCAATATTCACATATTCGCGGGGCCTTTCTTCATGTCTTCGTGCTTTTTCCTGGATTTTACTTAAGATGTGGTTAACATTAAGGTCCCTATGAAGCTCATTGTTCCTGACATACCAAGGTGCATCAACGATGTCGCCAAAGCTGAATACCATAAGTCCAAATCGGTTTCAATATTTGCTGCTTATAAAGTAGAAGCTTGTTGTTTGTTGATAAAGAAGACTTACTTCCCACGAGCCAATACATTTTTTTGTATTTAAGTCTTAATTCTTCAATTTTTTTCTTGATGTGTGCTTTCCATCGTAGTTTAGCATCCAGGCATATGTTCGAATCGTCTGTTTGTAAAGTTGATGTAAACTGATTTAGTTTCATTTAGTTTTATTCTCCATCTTTTTGTCCATTTATATATTTGAGTTATAGCTGATTGTAACTTCTCTGTTGATTCTTCATTGCTTTTTCCAACAGCTAAGATTGTCGTGTCATCTGCCAAAGTCGCCACTGTGTGGTTTTCTAATGCGAGAGATAATCAATGTACAGTAGGTATAAAACCGGCACTAGTTACCCGCGTTGATTTTTTTCAATTCAGAAAAGGTATCATCTAACTTAATCCTGAAGAACCTATCTTTCAAGTAAGATTCCAATATTTTAGAGATAAGATTTCTTAACTTGTGGTTAAGTCCTTCAAGCTACACTCTATCAAAAGCTTGTGCAACGTCTAGAAATACTGTTGAATAGATTTTTTCGTCTCTAGTGCTTTCTCAATTATACTGGTTATTCTATGCTTGTTCAATTGTTGAGTGCTGGTTGCGAAAACCGAACTATCGGATTTAATCTTTTTACCAGAAGCTTCTCAAAGAGTTTGGACATGACTGGCAATAGCGAAATTGGCCTATAAGACGATATTGTGTGATAATTTCCCAGGTTTTGAGATCATAGTTACTTCTGCAATTTTTCACAAGCTTGGAACACATTTGACTCTAAATGCTGCATTTATAAGATTGATGAGCTTCACCAGAGCTTTCCTTGGCAGTTCTTTTAAGATTTCTGCAGTAATACGATCGTACCCAGGAGCTTTTTTCGTATTCATATTAGCTTTTATCTCACGCAAGACTTATTTTGGTGTTGTCGGTAAGATTTCTTTGCTTTCTTGCACAGATTGTTCAGTTCTTCCGAGGAACTTGAGATAATCTTTTTCTTTCATTGAGTGTTTCGGTGGGCAGTAAATACTAGCAAAACAAATAGAACTATTCCTGGTTTTGACAATAACAGTAATTGCTTGGATTTCTTCTGTTTAATATTAACTCTTCATAGTGATGAATACTATTTCTAATTATAACAGCACTACCTCCTTTAGCAGTGTTTCCAGGGTGAATAGTGTGATATATTTGATCAATTTTATTTGTGTTTCCGTGACACATCGATTTTTTCTGTGTCCAAGACCACTTGGAATTCTTGTTGATGTTGCATCAGTCCATTGGCAGTCCAACATAAGATTCTAAGATCATTGGCCATTTTTCTGTTTAGGGATGGCTCCCTTAGTGCTGTACTCTAGTTTCTGCAATCGCTCATCAAATGTATTTAGTCTGCTTAGAATTAATTTAAGTGTTTAACTTATATCGTTATTTTGAACAGTTTGCTCATCGGTATTTGAGCATACCATAAGTCATATTACCCAATTGTCCATGAGTAGTTCCAGACACTATATTATTTACTTATTGAATAAACTTGGATTTTTAGCAATCACATTCCAATCTATTTTTGATGTTTTGCAGTTCAATAGCAACGCTGCATCCTCTGTTGTTAGCCGGGTTGTTTTCTCCACAGTGAACGCATTTAGGTTGAACATATTTAGATTTTACACTACACCGGGTTATTTTTATTTTTTCTATATATCACAAACGCTTTTGCATCAAGTACAATGGAATGTATTTGCATTACAGTTATGAAATTTATATCAAATGAAACTTTATTTATAATTGAATAAAATACGGGAAAAAAGTTCCAAAAAAATGATATTAATTGATTTTATTTGGCAATAAGCATAAACGTTAGCTTAAATTTTTCTCATCACAATAACTAATGAATCGGATAGTATGTATGATAGTTAATTTTTCTTCTTGAAACTTTGAAATGATAAAAAATAAAGAAAAAACCAAGTTAACAATAAAAAAATTTCATCAAAAAAATAAGAAATAAAAATATATGCAAAAACAAACGTTTATTACTTGTTATTCACTCCCGGCTGCAACAAACAACCCACATCCCCCGTATCAACCCTATCTCTTTCTGTGTGTCCAGCTAAAAACTCAACAGATCTACCGTAAACAGCTTATCAAACGATATTTTTATGCTTTACCGTAAACCCGTCCCTAAACGGCTTCTCAAACAATTTTCGTTTTCCGTAAATAGCTTTTCGAACAATTTTCTTTCATCGTAAACAAGTTGTTTGTTATACTGTAATCCACCATGATGTAACCATTATCTTTGCGCTCTTTACTGTCACTTGTAGCCTCATACATTTTTGTTTTATAATTGTTTTCCCATTCCTTTCTATCTCCCCTTTTTTATTTTTTCAGCACACAAACAGCTCATAACAATACGAAATCTTTGTTTAAATTTCTTTTGTTTTCTTTTATAAATGGAAAATTTGAAAATAACATAAACAATCACAATCAAAATAAAATACTAACTTTTATTCACCAGCTATGATAAAGTTTTCTTTATTAATTTATTTATATAATTTGCGTACTTCGCCAATTGATCAAAAAAAAAAAAAAATTCTGACTTTCCAAAAAAAATTTACAGCAAATAACTTAAAACTTATTAAAAATGTACCGGGAATTGCAAATTTAAAATGCCCGCGCTGAAGGGATTTAAAACTTTTTTTCCCTAGGTAGGTTGGACTGCCTTTCATTATGATGCCAACTTTGAGCGCGATCTGTCAACCAGTTTGTTTACAGCAGTTGATTAAGTCAGTCGGCCTCAAATATGTATATCCTCGAGTGGGGAATACTTTGAGGGCGACAATAGTAGATTGTTATACAAGTAAAGACAAGTGATAATTTTCCAGCGAGCGTAATTGTTTAGTCGAATCACTTTTTTTACGCATAGGACATGCTATTTTATCGTGTATTTGACGACAAATCTGGCCATTTTTAAAATGAAAAAGGTAGATCCAGTTTGGATTAAAGTATGTATGCATAGCGTGTACATAACAACCGCAGTAAGCAAATAAATAAAAGAAAAAAAATCCAAAAATCATTTGTTTGCGAAATGGATCAACACAATTAGGGTTTGCCTAATATTATAAACGCAGTTTCGGAAGCTACCTTAAACTTACTCTCCACAAAAGCTAGAAAGAAATATGAAAAATGCTCGGTCGAGAGTGGAAAAGAAAGTGAACGGAATTAATGAAAATATCATCATGGCGTATTTTTTTTGAGAAGGTAACTGTTACTTATTATTTGTATTTATTTCCAATACTAGTTTTAACGTATTGTTACAGGCCAAGACTCTTAAATCGTAGTCAGTTTATTCGATGCTGAAAAGGACATTGCAAATAAATGAAAATGGGGACATTTTTAAATTTTCTCAAAGTTACCTGCTTACTTGAACACATGTTTGACCAATGCTCCTGATGATTCCTTTCTTTTCATGAAACTAGTATTAGTTTTTGCCCTGTATGGAGACGACACAGAAGATGCTGGATCTGTTTTAGTGGTAACATTACATGACACAAAAAACAAAGAAAAAATGTGTCTATAGTTATTTCCGAAGTGAAGATTTCAATGGAATTGCTTAATATCAAAAATATTTTAGTTTAAGACCACGGAGTATTGACCATCGTATATTTTTTATGGTACCCCGAAAATTCAACGAAACACAATTCTGCGAAACAACAATTAAACGAACAATAATTCATCGAAAACAATTCATAGAACAACAATTCAACGAACAACAATTTTACGAAATCACAATTCCTCGCAATAACAATTCATCGAAAAATAATTCAATGAAAAACAGTTATTTTCAATAGTGAATGAAAAAGGAAATTGAACTCAAGCTAATCAATTTTAAGTTCCAATTTTATATGTATACTAGCAGCTATAAGGCAGTCTTCTTATAGAAATTCGTATTTCGGGGAATCATTTTTTATATGTTACAAAAAGGCAAATGCACCTCTGCGACTTTACTTGCGGACAGCGGGGCTGATATCCAAATTCTAAAAAGTAACGGAGGATTGCGTTCAAGTATACAGTCGCCGAAAGCTATTTTGAGGAGAGCATCGCAAACAAAGTAAAGACTTCAAGAAGAATTTTTAACGGCCTGTGTAATGTTGATGAGCAACCTTCCAATTCAGGTGGCAATTCCAACGACCAACATAACGATGGTGAGCAACCTTCTATCAATTATATAACAATTACTTCTAGCACTTTCCTCTATCCAATCGACTGCAGCATTAAGCGAAAGAGTTTCCATGCCTTTATCAGTTTCTGATGTAGAGTCAGTAGCATCTTCTTCTGGCGTAACGTTTAATAATTTAAATAATTATACATTTAATATTTATATGAATAATTGAATGAATAAAGTTTGCTGGTTGTTTTGAAGAAAAATGTTTCTATGAAGAAATGTGTTGCTAAGGAGAAAAGTAGTAGTTTTCTTTTCTGTTTTCAACCAGGAAATGAGGCTCTTTTACATTAAGTACACGAAAAAGTAAATGTTTATGATTGAACTTAAAATTTTTGTTTTATTTAAGAATGTTTATATTCTTTTTGCACGCACTTGATTTGGCTGGTTTTCTCAATGAGATAAAAAACTCGACCCACTCCTATTGAGATCAAATCTTGACTCCTAAATTTACTTTACCTTTTTCCGTAGAACTCAATTTTTCCTCAACTAGCGTCGCTCCTCCACCGTACACGATCTCTCTCCCTTGTTATGAGTTGAGCTTCCCGTTTCCAAAACCTGTATATTCGCAGCTGTGCTATTTGTTGGTAAACCGAAAATTTCATAAATGAAATTTTCTTTTGAGTTTATGTTTGTTCTCTGTTAATAGTATAATTAAGTGACTATTGATAAATAATATAAGCAAATCTGGGTGCGAATTTCAGTCCAAAAATGTGCGAGTGCGAACCGGAAAGTAATAGTATTCGTAAAATATACCCGTATGCGAGCAAAAACATTTATCATATGGAAAGAAAAGCAATACGAAATAGATGTAGTCTTACTTTGGGAATTTTACAACAACAATTCCGCATATTTTCATTCCGGAATAAATTGTTTCAAAGCAAGTTTTTGTAGGTATATAACTATTCTAGTAATAATTTTGAAAATTTTTGTTTAATTTTTAATGTCAATTGGTAAAAGTAAAAAGAAAATTATTTTCGGTTTTTATTTTGAGCATAATTTGCATTATTTGCTATAAAAACAGATATTTGCAAAAACCAGGGAGCCTATTATGAAATTTTTCGAATTCGATTTTATTCGATATCGAAAAAATTCGCCCTATTATGACGCTAAACCAAAAAAATTCGCCCTATTATGAAACTAAAAACAAAAAATGGCATCGAATTTTTCCGAATGCATCGACAAAATTCGACTGCTATTTAGTTGACGAATTTTGTATACGACTGATCGTATTTATGAAACTGTTTAATAATTATTAGTTTTTGTGTAAAAAAATATATTCTAAATTATTTTTAAAAATAATAACTAGGTGTTCAAATAATAATTATTGAATAAAGTTTATTCAAACAATTTTTTGAGAATTTATTTAAGAAATACAGATATTACGTTTTTTATATGTTTTATTCTAATTACACATGTCCCTCGATTAACATGGTAATTACGTTCCGCCAAATTACCGTGTAACTTAAACCCGTGTTAATCGCGACTAATACAGTTGTCTCTCGATTAACACGGTACTTGATTAACGCGGCGAAACTTCTGTGCGTGTTAATCAAGACTTTGCCTCAATTCGTTGACCATGTTAAATCAAATTCGTGTTAATCAAGTAGCGTGTTAATCGAGGGACAGGTGTATTTATGTTTAAATTGATTAAGAAATATAGAACACAGCTAATAAATTTTTTTAATTCAAATTTGTTTATCAGGACGACGAACCCCAACCAATTCAATGTGCTAGTCTCTTTCATGGAGAAAAATGGGGGGATAGCAAAAAATTATTTAAATTCCCCTCAATTTAAAGAAACTAGTAAGAAATTATGGGAAGATTTGACAAAAGAGCTAAATGACGAACGCCCTTCAACAAAAACAGTAATTGGTTGGAAAAAAGTATGGATTTCATGAATTGTTCAAATGTTCAAAAGAAAATATTTTTTTTATTTTAATTACTATTTTTAATTAACTATATTAATCACAAACTATAAAGCAAAAACCTTTCTATTATGGTTAATAAGGGACCTATCGAATTTTTTCGATATCGAAAAAATTCGAAAACCAACTTTCATAATAGGATAAATCCGCATCGAATCGAATTTTTTCGATATCGAGAAAAATCGAAATCCAAAAATTTCATAATAGGCCCCCAGGGTAAAAAATGTGATTGCCGTGAGCCAATCTCTCAAGTCCCGAAGCAAGTTTTGTGTACAACTGACTATGTGCTTATAATCAATTATCTCGTTACATAAATGCCAGCTTTGTGGCTTTTGATGAATAAAAATTACTTTAACTAATATTGGATATCAAGACACAGGTAATCTGTGCGATCAATACACAGGTAACCTGTGGATCAGCGTGAATTTTATTATAATTTATTATTCCTAAATCGTTGCAAATACCCTTCCTTTCTTATTTCGAATAGAAGAGTACCGAATATTTATTTACCAATTTATATTATTTGTAGTTGACATTAGAGCAGATAACGCTACGTTAGAGTTCGGATTACGTTAAGGTATATTTGGTTAACGCAAATCTAGTTGCAGGTATTACTTTTCTAAATTTTCTAAAATTTACAACAGTACGATTGGCTGGAATTCACAGAGGTCACGCACTCAATGTCGCAATGGGCATATAGCACAAGCCAGTGATTCAAATCTACAAAAAAAGGCATAAGTGTACTACATCCTTAGCTAGCATAATGAATGAATTTGGACTAAGGCATGGGTGATAGACTAACGACCCATCAAGTTTAGAAAGTCTGACGAGAACAATAAAACCCCTACGGATAAACCATGGAGAAAGAAAATGTGAAGTCAAATGCGGGTGTCGCTCTAGCGATAACTATGTAGATTTCTGGTATAATCGGGCTGTATGAATTGCGAATTTTTCTGTGCCGCAAAATTGATTATCCAACACGCCGCGACCAACCGCCGAGTCCACGCCGTACCTACCGCACATGGAATGCGATAGAACAAGCAGTATCCAGAAGTGCAGCAATTGGGACTGCAACAGAATAGTGCTACAACCAATAACCTGTAGAATATTACGTTAAGCTGTAATAAATAAAATAATTTCATTTAAAAATTTATATTAAATTAAATAAACACCAAACATTTACCATTGTGAAGGATCTTCGTTAATTGACTAATAAAAAAACAAAACACATAAGGCACCATAAAAAAAGCATGTGTGACTTGTGAAATTTGGAAATGTAATGCCGAGTTTACGACCATTTTCTGAAGAAAAATTTTCAACAGGCAACCAATCGGCGTAGTCTATTTTGTAAACAAATTTCCCCTTTCGAACATTATTCTTTTGTTTTCCATTTAAAATATATTGAATCTGCTGAAAATGTTTCTTCAGAAAATGGTCGTAAACTCGCACTCAGCAGCAAAAAATTTGAACCGATTTCGCCCGATTCAATTATTTTTGATACTTGCGATGACAAAAATGCACTAACACATGTAAAATATTTGACACAACACAATCGCAAAAAGTATATTATGCACCGTGTACGTATACGAAACGCACATCGCACATGGCACATTTTTTGGACTGAAATACATGTCCTGGCTCATGGAAAATGTTTAGTTTAATTTTGAAACCCCTGTTTTATATATTTTTTGAATTCCGCCTTTATAACTGGGTTAATATCTCCGGGACTATGGAATATCTTGAAAATAGCTTTAGGGTTACCTAATAATACCGTATAAAATTGGCTTGAAAAATAAATTTTTTGGCATAAAGCAAATTTAAAATACCACCTACTAAGGATTTAAATGCTGCTTCTGCTGTAACTTTCCAATTATATACTGGAAGTTTCTCCAAATTGCCAATCATTCCGTGGTTTTCAAAAATATCTATATATTGATCAAGCTGCAAAATCGTTTCTTTGCGTTTTACTTCCTTTTCAATGCAGTATAAACGAGTGCCCTGATGCCGGAAATATTATAAGCACTATTTTGATTTGTTTAGGCGCATTATATAACCATTTTGTAACCATCCAAATCATAGAATAATTTTTGTTCTGTTCTCCACATCCATCACAAAATAGTTTTACAGCACTAACATTTGCCTCAAAATTCGTTAATATTAACTGATGGTAAACAGCTGACACTATTTCGGTTGATCCTTTAGGTCTTTTTGTTACGTTTCGAGTGAAGGAAAATACTTTATTCTACGACTGTGGACACTTTGACGGTCCTTTGCAAATTGGAAAATTATATTGATAGAGTTGTCGAGAGAAATATGTAGATTAATCCGGTATTTCCGGTAGAACCATATTTTTCTGATAATTGAAAACCACTTCGTTGTCGTTTTTTTACGCACTCCTTCATAAAATGCCTTTGCTCCTAATTTATGACATTCGGTCATTGCTTGTCATGTCGTGTTTGGTATATCGCTTGTTGCCTGGAAATTGCGACATATCCTTTGTAAGCGAAATCTTGATATTTTTAAAATATCTAAGACGCATTTTTGGCACACCTTAGCTTTCTTTTTTGTATTTCCAACTAGTTTTGGAATTTACTAGTTCGTTGGCCTGCACTTACTCCTTCATGATACTATTTCATAATTTACGCAATCCGGCTCTTTGGTATCACCAGCAACAACTGCTTCACTTTGCCATCCGGGCTTTGTCATATTCGTTTTAAACATCCATTTTCTGTTCGGGGGCTAGCCCATTAAGCCCAATAAGCATTGACAATGCCAGTTTTGTCCGCGATCTCGCTTCAAGTTGGCCGGTGTTCCTTTTCATTCCATTCCATGATAACTGTCAAATCCGTGTCATCTAATGGCTCTTTCCTAATCATTTCGTAAGTTTATTCCTCGTCAGGTAGCACTTGTGTGATCCAAACGTCGATCGTGCTTTCTGGGCATGGTCATCTTGATAAAACGTTGGCATTTCCGTGTGAATTTCCCTTCAAATGTTCGATCTGGAAATCGTAGCTTTGAAGACGTTCGATCCAACATGCTACTTGTCCCTCTGGGTTCTTGAATTGTAACAGCCATCATAAACCTCCGTGACCAGCCCCTTAATACAATTTTTGGCCATAAAGGTACTAATGGAAATGCTTAACGCATTCCACTATAGACAACAATTCTTTTCGTGTTACGCAATAATTCCGCTCCAGTTTTGATAATGTTTCGGAGTACTATGCAACAATTCGTTCTTGCCCATTCGTTTTCTGTGATAACACTCTTCCTATACCATCATTGCTTGCATCGGTATCCAAAATAAATTGCACGTTCAGTATAGACGCACAATCTCCTCCGTTGTTCTACGAATGCTTCTTCCTGGTCATTCTTCCATTCGAATGCCTTATTCTTCCGGTTAACTCGTGTAAAGTCTTTGCGACGTTGGCGAATCTCGGCACGAATCGTCTATAACAAGTGCATAATCCTAGAAAGCTCCGTAATTCATGTAAATTTCTAGATGTTGGCCAATCCTTTATCGCTGTGATCTTTCCTTCTTTGGTGTGAATTCCATTAGTCGTTACCAGATGACCCAAAAATTTTACATCCATTCTGAACAGCTTACACTTCTTTGGGCGTAACTTTAATCCGGCAGCCTGTATCCGATCCAAAACCTCTGCCAAGCTCGTTGAAATCCTTGCCCATAATAATAATGTCGTCCAAATATATTAAGCTCGTCTCCGAATGTAGACTCTTGAGCACGCGCTCCATTAATCTTTCAAAAGTTGCAGGGGCATTACATAATCCGAACGGCATAACATTAAAGAGCCAAAGCCTGTTACCCACACCGAATGCCGCTTTCTCGCGATCTTCCTCATAGCCTTCTACCTGCCAATAACAGCTTTGTAGATCTAATGTCGAAAATATTCTAGCACCTGATAACGTGTCTAATGTGTCGTCGATCCTTGGCAGTGGGACAGCTATCTTGTTTAGACACTACCGTCCTTCTTTTCGACCAACACTACTGGTGAGCTCCGTAGACTGTTAGATGGTTTAATTACACCTGTCGCCCGCATATCTGTTACCATCCGATTGACTTCTTGTTGTTTTCCCAATGGTAACCTCTTGGGTGGTTGGCGAATCGGCATTTCTGTTCCTGTATCAATTCGGTGCTTTACCATTGAGGTCCTTAAGTTATTATCCGGTGTACCGCAGAATATGGACATGTACCGTTTGAGTAGTCGATCTGCAGAGTTTTTCTGTGTCACGCTAAGATCTGCGCCCCATTTCTGTATGAGTTGTTTTACCATTTCTTCGTTCACATTTTACTATTACACATTTTACAATATCTCATCAGATTTGCCGATACCTCATCACATTTGCCGATGATTGTCCCTTTCTAATTGGTACTCTATAGTCCTTGTCTGGTTTAATTAAGGCTTTCTTGATTATAATTTCCTTGGCTCCGTTCTCTTCTTCGTTAGCTTCAAAAACGCACAACATGTATGACCCAGAACCTCCCTCCAATTTTCCTGGCCCTCCTGGTTGCAATGTGCATTAGCCTGATAACCGCTTGGTCGTCGCAGCATAGGAGATATTGATCTTTTCCGTTTCCCTCTACTTGCCCAGCAGTCTCGCGAAATGTGACAAACCTTATCACATGCCCAACATCTGATTTTGCTGGTTCCGTCTCGTTATCTTGGTGCCGACCACTCATTATTAATACTGGTGTCAATTTCCACTCGGCGTATTTTCATTGATTGTCTGATGATGGCTTGTGCAGTCACAAGCGATGGTTTCCGCGAAGGTTGCTTTAGGTGACCACATCACCGCCCTGCTTGTCTCCGGATCTCGAACGCCGTCAATGAATGCGTCCATTTTAAGCCTCTCTATATATGTAATCGGCCGGCATACTTTATGTGGAATCTTTGGTGTTGCCCCGTCGAATATTGATGGCTTTAATTTATTGGATTTAATCTGAACCACTTGCGTCATTGTTCCACTTGTCGAGGCATCAGTTAACTTTTTCTCCCGATGTTGAACCTCTGCTTGTAATTTTTCTTCAACCTGTTGAACCTCCGTTTTGACAAGTTGAACTTCCGTTTGTAGTTTCTCTACAATATGTTTACCCTTCGTTTTTAATTCTTGTTCAACCTCTTGAATCTCCGTTTGCAACTTCTCTACTTCGAGATGCATGTTACCATATAATTTTTTCTTTAATTTCCTCTCCTTATTCTATTATATCCCAGGTGTCACCGTAACAATAATATTCTGTCACGGTGACACCTGGAGTACAGTAGAATAAGTTAATTGATAACACAAAGTTTACTATTAGTAGCAACTACTAGTGACACCAAGGTTAGGGTATTTCATAATTTGTTTATTGTACTAAATGGAAATTTTTCATGCTACAACTTTCTACATTGTACGAGATATTCTTACTGGAAAGATGGATGAAATTTATAGAAGTTTGGTTGAAGTATATAAAAAGGCGAATGAGATCAAGTTGGATTACTCGTATTTGGAACGCGATAGTGTGAAGAATAAACCGAGTAATTTAAAAAGTGAAGTGATCAGTAAAATGTAACGCGAATTTTAAAATAAATGATTTTGTGAATTTTTGTAAAAAATGATTTTATATCAAAAAAATGAGGTAATGTTGTTGTTGTCGATGCTGATGGTGTCCCTTTTAGTGGCAATGGCCGTGTTGGTGTTGATACCGCTGCTTGCCGATGGTGGTGTGGTCGTGATGATTATGACAGCGGTAATGATGCTGTTGTTGGTGTTAATGGCGCTGCTGCTGGCCTCTGGTGTTTTTATTTTTTTTGCATTGTCTTTGGTGGTATGATTGAGGTGTGACTCCAGTTGAACCGATGTGTGTGTGTGTGATGTGTATGCGTAAGTGTGACTGTTGCATTTTGGTGCGCTTTTGTGTGGCTCCGTATGTAAGAAAATATCACGAAAAAAATAATAAATGAGGCTCGTGATTTTTTTAAAAACACTTTAAAATAAACAGGGTAGATATCGTACCAGGTGTCCAAAATTTTTTTTCCATAAAAAAAAGTTGCACCGATTTTTTCTACCACCATTTTGGCACACAAACTGTGTAGTGGCGAATAACACAAAAAGCGACAGGTCACTTCATGTGGAAGAGAATAATAGTTTGATGGTTGTATTCGTTCACAAGCAAAACTCGAGTGCGTTCCCAATAGTGATGACAACGTTGAGCGGAGTAAAACATTGTATTAGTGATCGGGTGAACTTAGACGCCAATGTATGTAGTTGATACATTGTGGCGGAGCTCGGATGAATGAGCCGCTACAACTACTAACTAAAACGACTATGATTAAATTCGACAAATATGATGAAAAAGGGATTCTAAAACAGATTTTAGATGAAGTTCTGGAATATGGCCAATTATGATGGAACTTAGGTATTTCTTAAGACTTGAGTGATTTAAATGGTATTCTAAAATAGTTTTTAGACGAAGAACTATAAGAATTATATTTTTAGTTAGTAACAGCTTTCCAATTTTGAGGTTATTTAAAAAAACACAACTGTCGAAGTACAACAGAAACACGTGAAATTAAAATGAATTTATCTCCTGAGTATTATTTTAGAAATAAAAGCAATCGTGAATTTCTAATTTTGGGATTTCCATCGTTGTAATGAATTATGAATTATTCGTTGAAAATCTTTCAAATTTATAAAAAAGAATGAAGTTTGATTCTGAATAAAGTTCAGAAAATTTGGATGAAATATGTAAAATTACTCAATTATTAAACAGAGAAATTTGGAGCCTTAATAATCTAGTAAACGTAAAAAAACAATAGAAACGAAATAAAATTCTTAACAAAATTTCAAAAATTCACAATTATTTTTATTAAGTTTACAATTGTAAATTAGCAAACTTATTTTAGAATCCTTTTGCCAACATGCTTGTCGAATTTCATCTTAATCGGTTAATAAATTGCCAAGTTTTAAAATATGCCATTTTGAAAAATGCCATAGTGTGGCAAATGCCATAGTTTACCATATGCCGTTTTGAAATATTCCATTTTGAAACAAGCCGTTTTGCCATATTCTATAATGAAACATGCTATATCGATCGGGATCCGATTTTTTCTTCTGTTTTCAATTCTGTATTTCATATTCTGAATTGTATTTTCTGCGCTTCTACACGGCAAAGTAGAAGTGGGAATATACCAGGACCATACGGCTTAAACTTCCCTTGCAATGAATAGAAATACTATAGGCTCTAGGAGGTACTAACTTTACTAACCTACTCTCTAAACAGAAATAAGACAATTCTTTAATTCTCGTGCATTCACTTTAGTAATAGCACCCGTTTCAAGCCCACAGTAAGGTAAAATAATAAAAATTATAACATTAAAAAGATCGCGTACAAGATTATTTTAGCTTGTTTAGATTTCACAATCTTTTATATCTTCTTATCAACCCATTTTGTTTTTAAATTTGGCTTTCTGATTTTGCAATCACCTTTTTTAATAATAATTGTTTTCAGTTTTTTACGTAAACATATTTTTAGTTTTGTAAGTAAACCTAAACTTATTATCCTAAAAATGATCGTATACCCGATCTTTTTAATGTTACAATTTTTAACACTTTACAGTACTGGACCAAATTATACTATATATCGACTCAAGGGACAATTTCGACAACAAGTGCGTACACGGAAAACAAAAGTACGAAATTACACGAAGTTCGTAATAACTGTAGTAGTGGAAAAAATATTTTTTTGAAAAGCAGAAAACTGTTACCACCATAATGCGATACAAGGAAAATGCATTTTACCGACAAGCGAGTATTTCATAGATTTTCATTCAGTTTCGTTCACTTAGCCATCACTTATGGTAAAAGATCGAAAATTAACGCACAAACTGGAGGAAATATCAGAATAGGTAAACCAATTTTGCAGCTCACTTTCCTTAAAAATAATACATTTTATTATTCACAATATAGTTTCACTCACTGCATATTTGTGAAACTATATTGCGGATTCAATGGTTAATTAGTGAAATATTCTTACGGAACTTATTTCGACAAATTCTTTAAGTTTTCTTACTGCACTGGTTCGCCTTTATAGAAACTGGTACTTTCCATAACTTTAAAAACCAACGTTTATATCACGAGGCTTTTGGTTATTTCGACCGAACAAAAATTAATTTTGCAAACGAACTCTACAATATTCATCCAAATATCAACTCTTTAATATCTGAACTTAACTTTGTTGTCTGACTTTCACTTACTTTTCATTCAAAGCTTCTGTGCTTCTTAGAAATTCATCCCAATATTTGCTTCGAGACACAACATCTATCCGTATCTTTTATAAAAATACGAAAAAACCTTTGTGCCTATTATATCCTTATCTAAAGGCATATATGTTTTTATACCATACTGGAGTGGGGCGATACATTTTCTCCACGTTCAACCTAACTGTCTTATAAATCACTAAAATAAATCAATGTCGATTGTTATCTGGTGTACCTTACCCTAAATTCTTCGGAATTGACAAACAAATACTTTTTATTTTTTTCTTTGTAAATTCGAAAACTCTGGCAAATTTATGTAAAAAAATTAGAAAGTTCAGGCAGGGTATTTTTATAAAGTTTAAAATTGTTTTTTTGTTTTTTGGCTTGGGATTTACACATATGTACACATATTTGGATAACATAAATAGAAATGATCAAAGTTGGTTTTATGAATAAAAGCTTTTAATTGTAAAAGTTTAGAGGTTAACGGAAAGATGTGTAAAAATATATTACAAATGAGCATCAATGGTCGGAAAATATAAAATTTTTCATGTTTTGTTGACTGAGCAAACAACACAATTTGCTAGAAGCTTAGGGAATATAAAAAATCGAATATAAAATATTGTCCTTAATAGCATTAACATTATCTTTAAATTTGTTTAGGAAAATATTTTGTGGCATTCTTTATATTACAGTAAAGGCCCGATTTATGCAACATTCGATAAATGGAAATTTGAATCAAAAAAATGCAATTAGCCGCGTTTTTTCATTCGCTCCGGATAACTGCTATCGAGAGCCGTCTTATAAAAAGTGGCTCCGCTATCGGGAGGTATAAATAGGTAGAGCCAAATATTTTTTATATCAAGTTTTCGCTAAACAATTGAATTAAAAAAGATAGTGTAATGTTAAATAAGGTTAGTTTAACAATAAATAGCGTGTCAAATTTAAATTTAGGCGTATAAAAATGACGGCTCTCGATAGCAGCTACCGGGAGCGAATAGAAAAACACAGCTATTTTCAGAAGTTTATAAATGTTTTTGAGTTACATCAAACCAACCTTGATTATACAAAGCCATAGTCTAAAAAACGAAGCTTTTATAAGGGAATTAGAATCGAAACTTTTCGTAGTAAAACACACAAAACATATTGGAAATCACTTTTTTTTCTAAGACAAATTTTTAAATGAAAATGTTACAAATTATAATTCTTAATTATGATTTATGAAATATTTTCATAAATGTTTGAATTTCAATATATACATACATATGAAGGTCGTTTAAGTAAATCGTTTCCATTTTCTTGTAATAATTGATTTATTTAAACCAAAATTTAAAGAAACTTCATAACAACATCATTCTGGTCAAATTGAAATAAAAGCAAATCCATAACATAGATGTCAGTGATGGCACCAAAAATTTCCACCTGGAAAAATTTCAAGTTCAAAAATTAAAGGAAAAGCAAAACAAATTCACAAAATATTTAGAACGTGTGACAATTATTTTGTGATTAAATAATTTTTTTTCGTAATTTTCTGCAAACATCTTAGACATCTGACGTACTCGTACACTAGTAAAACTAAAGATAAATTTAGCAAGTATTATTTTAATTCGTCAGAGCCAACTTTGATTTTTTTTTTCCAATATCCATTTTTACTATGGATTCCTATGGAAATCAGTGAAAAGTTATACCACTAAAAAAGCTTATAAAAAATACGTCATGATGATTATGGCTCTATACTCTAGAAGGATCGGGTTACATTCTATAGAATCTTACACAAACTTGCTTATTGTAGGTATGAAAAAAAACTAATTTGATTCAATGGCAATAATTAATTTTAAACGTCAACATATGGGTATCAACAGATCAATAGGGATTTCGTACAACGTTATATGCTCCAAGATTTTTAGGGTTTAGGGTCCGTTTTTTGACGTCTTTAGTGATATATAAATATTCAGTAAGATTTAACACTTCGTCATGGAAAGATATATTGTTCAATAACGGCTATTCGCTTCTTAACCAGCGTTCTAAACCAACGTTATATTGCCTACCTTATTGAAATTTGAGTCAACTGACTCTGTACCTTATCAACTGACTCTGTACCTTATCAACTAACGCATGTGCATACAAATACTTGTTTCGGCATTTACAGAATTTTTAAAAATGCCATTTGAACGCAAATGTATTGTTCGCTCCCAATATATCTGCTGAGCGTAATTTTATTTAAAAATTAAAGACATTTTTTAAGTAATCGTGGAAAATGGTGATCAGTGAAAATCCAATCTAATTTGGAGAATCAAATATTAGGCCACCCAAATATGTATGTATGTATACGTAAGTCATTCAATAGTTATAAATCGTTGATTTATGGATACCCGTCACATGATATTAAAATTAACAGATAATGTCAAATCACTGAAAACAAAAAGGCAGCAACACACTTTGGGAAATAACATTTCTAAATACTGGGCAGTTAGGAATCAAATTAAAAATTATTAGAATGAAAAAGAAGAAAACAATGATTTGGAAGTGGTACACAATTAGTGCTGAAATCCTCTGATAGGCAAACAATTATTACGTCTATTACCCTCTCCTTATAATTTGTACACCTGCTCGCGAGGTGACTTATTTTCTATATCTTTCTTCCACCGAAAACTTATCTGGTGTCAAGTAAATATTCTGTCTATCATATTAATTATTTTTTTTAAACAAAACAAATCTCAGCCAATTTCTTTATTCCTCTTTCTGCCGAAAATAAAAAATTTAAAGGACGGTTCAATAAATCCCGAACCGAGTTGACTATATACTCCAAGCCAAACGACCATTTGTTGACCTATACTTTATGATCCCTAATTGGGCTTTAGAACATCTCGAAGTTGGCCCGAATTTCTGCCAAAAAATTGTCTTCAGGGAAGAAGCCGGTTTTTGGAAGAACCGCTACGTAAAAAAATAAAATTGATATTGTGTGAAAACAACCAGGGAAGATATCAGGTTTAACAATTAACAATTTTTTGTGGCTCTATTTTCTCGACGCAAGGACCTCCAAGACAAATCATTTCAAAAGGATTGCGCATGGAAAGTTCCCTGGGCGCGTAATTTCACGAAACGGTTATTTTAATTTGTCGCGAAGATCGTGTTATTTGCCACCTCTGTACTATTTTCTGTGGGGTTATGTCAAGTCACTCGTTTATGCCTTTAAGGAACAATTTAGCAGCTAACGGCCAACATAAGACGCAAAGTTCCACTATTTTAAAATCATATCACATTTCAAATTTCACTTTAAAACTTCCAAAATTTTATTCAAGGTTAACCAAATTGTTGTAAAATTCGTTATATTTACATTACAAATTCGCTTATTCCATCATTCGATAAGTGCAACAACTCGATAGTTGCATAATAGAAAATTTTACTCCAAACATGTTTAGAATTGAAAAGATTACAAATTGAAGCTCGATAACTGCTGTATGTAGTTTATTCGATTTACTTTTAAAATTTTTCGTTAAAATAATAATAAGAGAGTAATGAACATATTGGGCGGATCCAGCGCATTGAAGTATCTCAAAACATTGACTTTTTCGTACGTGAAATGTGTAAGATCTACTTGATTTTCAGTGAGATTTCGTTGCTGGATGTGCTAAATATTTAGGTACGGGTTGCAATAATCTTGGTCCATTTCGCAGTAAAAATGTAGACATTTTCCTAATATATATGTGTGGATATTCGACATTTGGACAATTTCCTGGAGTCTAATCAATTTCGTTAAGCGTGGTGTTGGTCTACAAATTATATAAATATACGGTATAAAAACGCGAATGAAGTATTTACTAACTCTTACTAAATATAAATAAATGTACTAGCTACTCAAATGCATGCATTCAGGGGTAATTCATCAAATAAAAGGAATTATTAAAATTAATCTTGCAAATTATATTTTGATAATTTAGAAAAACCACTGCACCAATTCCCTGCTTAACGAATTTATTCGTTGCATAAAAATACATTAAAATCAAAATTTCGTTAAGCTAATTTTTATTTTTATTTTGCGTAAAAAACGAAAAGTTAGAAATTCATGAATGAAATAAATGTAATAATTTTAATTTTGTAAGCAATAGTAGTTTACTACTATTGCTTATAAAATTAAAATACCTAAAAACCGCTATGCTAAAAATATATTACAAGTGATCCATATTTGCCTTCCGCAAATATGGATCACTTGTAGTTTATTTTTAAAATGGCCGTATTTTGTAAAAAGATATTACCGTAAATCGATAGATTAGTGTTTTCGACATCTATTTAATTAATTTACATAAACAATTCAATTCAATTTAATTGTACATTTGGTTTCGTACAAAACTGTATTGAAGATATTGAAATGTATTGATTTACTACTAAGGCCGAAATATAAAATTAAATGTTTAATTAAAAAAATTTTACTGGCCCAAAACCACACGATAACTATCGGTTAAGCTATAGGTTCAGCTATATCTATGCCAAAAATTAGGAAGTTCTATTGGACTTTGCTACCCTTAGTATTAAAAACTAAAAATCTCAATTTAATACTAGGGCCGAAATATAAAATTAAATGTTTAATTAAAAAAATTGTACTGGCCCAAAATCACACGATAACTATCGGTTAAGCTATAGGTTCAGCTATATCTATGCCAAAAATTAGGAAGTTCTATTGGACTTTGCTACCCTTAGTATTAAAAACTAAAAATCTCAATTTAATACTAGGGCCGAAATATAAAATTAAATGTTTAATTAAAAAAATTTTACTGGCCCAAAATCACACGATAACTATCGGTTAAGCTATAGGTTCAGCTATATCTATGCAAAAAATTAGGAAGTTCTATTGGACTTTGCTACCCTTAGTATTAAAAACTAAAAATTTCAATTTACTACTAGGGCCGAAAAATAAAATTAAATGTTTAATTAAAAAAATTGTACTGGCCCAAAATCACACGATAACTATCGGTTCAGCTATATCTATGCCAAAAATTAGGAAGTTCTATTGGACTTTGCTACCCTTAGTATTAAAAACTAAAAATCTCAATTTACTACTAGGGACGAAATATAAAATTAAATGTTTAATTAAAAAAATTTTACTGGCCCAAAATCACACGATAACTATCGATTAAGCTATAGGTTCAGCTATATCTATGCCAAAAATTAGGAAGTTCTATTGGACTTTGCTACCCTTAGTATTAAAAACTAAAAATCTCAATTTACTACTAGGGCCGAAATATAAAATTAAATGTTTAATTAAAAAAATTTTACTGGCCCAAAATCACACGATAACTATCGGTTAAGCTATAGGTTCAGCTATATCTATGCCAAAAATTAGGAAGTTCTATTGGACTTTGCTACCCTTAGTATTAAAAACTAAAAATCTCAATTTAATACTAGGGCCGAAATATAAAATTAAATGTTTAATTAAAAAAATTTTACTGGCCCAAAATCACACGATAACTATCGGTTAAGCTATAGGTTCAGCTATATCTATGCAAAAAATTAGGAAGTTCTATTGGACTTTGCTACCCTTAGTATTAAAAACTAAAAATCTCAATTTACTACTAGGGACGAAATATAAAATTAAATGTTTAATTAAAAAAATTTTACTGGCCCAAAATCACACGATAACTATCGGTTAAGCTATAGGTTCAGCTATATCTATGCATAAAATTTGGAAGTTCTAAGTTTCTGAACATTTAATTTTATATTTCGGCCCTTATAGTAAATTGAGGTTTTTAGTTGTTAATACTAAGGGTATCAAAGTTCAATAGAACTTCCTAATTTTTGGGATAGATATAGCTTAACCGATAGTTATTGTGTGATTTTTGCCCAGTAAATTTTTTTAAATTAAGTATTTAATTTTATATTTCGGCTTTAGCAGTAAATTGATATGTTTAGTTTTTAATACTAAGGGTAGACAAAGGCCAATATAACTTCCTAATTTTTTCCAAATGTGTTATGGGGCCAGTAAAAAATTTTTAAATAAACAACTAATTTTATATTTTGGTCTTACTAGTACACAATAACTTTGAATAGAACCTGAACAACTTAATTCCCCTTAATGTCATTATTTCAGTAGTAGTAATTTTGAGTTTAGTACTGTTTTAGTAAAATATTCTTCCCGTTATGTGCCCAAGTGAAGAATTTACTAAAATCATACTTGTGACAGTTTGATTGTATCACATAGATTATATAAACATTTAATAGGTTTTAATTTAGCTAATAGTACATTGTATGAAGCGACTGTATATTGTATTATCTAGTTGATAGGTAGTAAATCCCTGAGAAATGGGCATAACAATTACAAAAAAAAGAATCATGAAAACTTTTATGGGGTTAACTGAAAAAAATCGAACGAGGATTAGAGTTTGGACATTCAAAGTGGTCAGATGAAAAAAAATTGTTTTTTTTGAAAATTTTGGCTATGGTTGCAAATTAATGCAAAATAATTTTTATTGAATTAAAAAAAAAGTGCAATAGGAATTGAGCGTTACTCAAGTTCAACAATAAACAATATTTGGAAAGTGTTTTGGAGTTATAAAATAAAAATAGACAAATCCTAAAAATTAATAATAAAACAAAAACAGCAAACGAATGATATCTAATATCGAGTGTACATAGTGGGTGTGTGCAACTTATAAAAAGTTCAGACAATGGCTTAATATAGTTTAACCCGAATAAAAAAAATAGTGGATATAAAACGATCTTAGTGGTAAAATAATAAGTGGCTGAAGTTAACTGTTAATATTCAATAAAAAAAAAAATTTCATTAAACTAAGATATAAACAAATGTACCAAATAAGTGAATGAAAAAAAATATGACATAAACGAATACATACTAATAATAAAAAAAAAACTTAAGCTACCAGTGGATACTACTGTGCATCACCAGCAAATTATAAAAGTGATTTCATCAATTTTGGGATTACGTGAATTGGCATCATTTCTACGTTGTGAAAAACGGGAATTATGGGTATTGGATCCACAACGCGTCGTAGATGAGTACTCATATTATTTTTTTTTCTATAATTATTTACTATATTGTTATTATTATTATTATTTCTTTTATCATTTTTGATTGTTAACAAAATTTCATTTCGTTACAATACGTCTTTAAGATAGATTTTTTTTTATGGCCAAAAATAAGTTTCTTAGATTTAAGTATAGCTTCCATTTTGTAAAGCTAAATTAAAACCATTATTTGCTTTGTTTTGTTTTTATATTTTTTGTTTCCTCTTTGGAAGCATATTGAATTTCATGTTTCAATAAAATCAGTATTTGGCATGATTTATTAATATTCAATGAAATACAATCGTATTTTAATTAATTAATTTTTCAGTTATGAGATACATGATGTACATTTAATTTTTTCCTCATTCACTGGAGATGTATTTGATTTGACCATACCCAACAGTGGCATGTCACCTTTTTTTTTTGTAAGTATAACATCAGCAGCTCATCAAGCTCTTCTTTGGTCCATAAATAACCCCCCCAGCCACTGCAAGCTAGCCGGCTGAAAAAAGCTGCATGTATCAAGCCAAAGAGGAGTCTGCGGCAGTTTGTGTGATTAATAATTTTTCCTTGTTTAATCTAGACGATTACTATAGGAAGGGTTATTGATGTGACTAACTGTTACATACTAAAACAATTTTAGTAAAATATAGTATAAACTTCATAGGCATGTATAAAACAATTTACAGAACAATTGTCTTGGTCTTGTTTTTTTCTCCCACCTTTAACTCTAATCCACTCAGTTTCTCGAGCTAGTTCTTCTTCATCCGTATGATACTCTTGTGGAGTTGTATTCTGGTTAGGAGTAGAACCGATGTCCCCCTTTGGCTTAAAAGCTTTAACTTCGTTTTCAAGCGTCTTCATACGCATCATACTGAAATATCACCATATTTTAACTTCTCTGCCTGAAGATGTTTTAATGACCATCACCGACCTTATCAACAAACCACCAGCTGACGAGCCGTATACCATTTGTATAATCTTGGGCCTTTCCAAGATTCCAGCCAATTTCGTCGAAGATGATTAAATCAAAAAAACTTTGCCAAGCACTTTATTTCACCGTGGCGACTAATTTATTTTATTCAATTTATGATATTAAGCACAATAATTTATTGGATGTTACTTCTCCAATATTCGATATGCAATTGATTTTATTTTACGTTAACAAACTAGAAATTAACAATTAATTACGTCATGGATATAACGCAAACCCAAATCAGCAGATTTAATGGTTTGAACGTTATATAAACAAAATATGATAATTATGTATGTACGGATGTTAAATGAGGGTGACCAAAAAGTTTTAAATGCAATGAATTAATAAAAATAAAAATGAATGATTTTGAAATTAGAGAATAATAAGGTATAATAAAAATTAAATTACGAAGATTATTCATCATCCCCGCCTTGAATGCTTCCAGCTTTCAACATCGATTCCGTACCCATCGACGGAAAAGGACAGATTTTGGTAACTGGCCTTTTTATAATGCCCCCTTGAGTTTTTAGAGTGACCACCCTAACCAATTTATCGCTTCCCGGATGAACCTCCAACACACGACCCATTTTCCACCTCAGAGGTGGCAGATTGTCTTCCTTTACGAAAACGAGTTCTCCGACATCAATGTTCCGCGATGATGTTGACCATTTTCTGCGATGCTGCATCCCTAGGAGGTACTCATTAGTCCAACGCGACCAGAAGTGCTGATGTAATTGCTGAACATGGCGCCACCGTTTTAAATACGGCACCTTTTCATTTTCGATATTCGGCTCCATAATTGCCGTGAGAGGTCGTCCGACTAGAAAATGCCCGGGAGTAATTGCCTCCAGATCGTTCGGGTCTGATGATAGTGGGGTCAATGGCCGTGAATTTAATACAGCTTCCACTTGCTTAAATGCTGTATTCATCTCTTCATACGTTAAGGATGAGTCCCCCATTATCCGACGTAACTGGTGTTTCGCGGATTTTACGGCAGCTTCGTAGATTCCACCGAAATGTGGGGCCAGTGGTGGAGCAAAACGCCAATTTATCATACCGTCTTGACATATGCGCAAAATCCCGTCGTTACAATGTTGAGTTTTGAATAACTGGTACAACTCGTGTAAGGAAGAATTTGCTCCTACAAAATTCGTACCATTATCACAAAATATGTTTTTGCACATACCTCTTGTTGAAATAAATCTCTTCAGAGCTCCAACAAACGCATCTGAAGACAGGTCTGACACCAGTTCCAAATGAACTGCTTTTATCGCCAGACATACGAATATGGCTAAATATCCTTTTGTTGGCCCCTTGCCTCGTATTTTGTGGTGTATAAAGAAAGGACTTGCGAAGTCGACTCCAACATTGTAAAATGGTGGCGCACATGTTACACGTTCGGTTGGAAAATCCCCTATCTTCTGCTCACTCGTTTTTGCTCGAAATCGGAAACAGAGGATGCAATTGTGGCACACCCTTTTTGCTAGCCTTCGTCCATTAATTGGCCAGTATCCTTGTCGCACGGCTGCCAATAATGCCTGTGGACCTGCGTGAAGAAGTTTTTTATGAAAATAAAACAGGATTGACAAGGTAATTGGATGTGTGGATGGCAATAAAATCGTATATTTCGTTGAATATGCGAGGGATGAATGTTTTAGTCGACCCCCCACTCGAAGGATTCCGCGACTATCTAGGAAAGGAGACAAAGGAATTAATGGGTCCTTGGGACTGAGTGGTGTTTTGGCCCTTAATGACCCCATCTGGTCTTTAAAACCAGTAGACTGTATTATCTTTATTATTAAATTTAGACCATTCTGAAGATCACACGCCTGGATGTCACCATATATCCTATCACTTTCTTGCCTTGACAGATAGTTGTGAATAAAGCGATGAACATAAGCCATAATTCTTTGCAAAGAGAGGAAATTTCGTGATTGGAATCTCTGCAGAAGGTCCACCTCCTCCCGCGCAGATGAACATGCCAAGGCGGCTTTAGTTTGCCGACGTTCCGGAACTTCATCTATTACTGGTATGCGTGACGTAGGCCATTGGTCAGGCGAGGTTTTCAAAAATGATGGCCCTGTAAACCACGATGAGTGCCGTATCAGTTCTAGTGGCGAACATCCTCTCGACAATAGATCCGCCGAGTTGAATTTAGTGCTGATATGGTGCCAATTAGATGTTGCTGTCAGTCTCTGAATTTTTGCTACTCGATTCCCGACAAATGTTGTTAATGTGGTTGATTCCGAAGAGATCCACGATAATGCGACTGCTGAATCTGACCAGTAGTAGGTTTCATGAATGGTGATATTTAAGACTGGAATAACCTTTCTTACCAGTTCAACTAACAGCAGAGCCGCACAAAGTTCAAGACGTGGTATGGTTGTTTTACTGAGAGGCGCCACACGAGACTTTGCGCAGATTAATTGAACGTTAACGGAGCACATGCCTTGACTCCTCAGATATATAGCTGCTCCAAATGCCTTTTCGCTAGCGTCTGCAAACCCGTGAAGCTCGTAAACCACGCCCATTGATGTTAATGTGATCCGCCGACTAAATTGAAGATCGTTTAAAAGTGTGAGCTGATTTCGAAAATCTTGCCAAACAGTAAACAGATCTTGTGGAAGCGACTGATCCCAATCATTCTTAAGCATCCATATTTTTTGTAAATAAATTTTTGCTCGTGTAATGACTGGCGAGGTAAGCCCGAGTGGATCGAATATACGAGCTATGTCCGACAAAACTGTTCTTTTCGTAATTCGTCCTCCATTGTCTTTAACCTGGACATTAAAACAGAAAACGTCCGATGATGGCTGCCAATACATCCCAAGTGTCTTGATGAAATCGCCATTTTCGAGCTGAAGCAGTTTCTCGCGATGTTCCTGAGGTGTGCCCTCCAAAATGTCTTGCGAGTTGGCGCACCATTTTCGGAGTTCCATTCCCGCCGTGCTTAGAATTTTCGAGATTTGGGTTTTTATAGTCTTAGCCTCCTCCAAATTGTTGGTGCCGGTCAGTACATCATCTACGTATACGTCGCGCTTTATGACTTGTGATGCCAAGGGATACTGTTCCTGATGAATTTCAGCTAACCTCTGAACACATTTTGTTGCCAGATACGAAGCACTGGCTGTACCGAAGGTTAAGGTGAGCAGTCTAAACATTTTTAGAGATTCTGATGGTGTTTTTCTCCATAATATATGTTGTAGCTGAGCATCATCGTCAGTAACCATTATCTGACGATACATTTTACAGATATCTGCACTGAATACGTACTCGTAGGTTCTGAACCTGGCCAAAATAGAGAACAAGTTTTGTTGCAATACAGGCCCCACCATAAGAATGTCGTTTAAAGCCTTTCCGGAATCAGATTTTGCCGAGGCGTCAAAAACTATCCTCATCTTGGTCGTGGAGCTATCCGGTTTTAACACGCAATGATGCGGTAAGAAGAAATTTGTTGCGGAGACCTCTTCTGCTGTGACTTGCTTCATATGGCCTAACTCTAAATATTCTTCAATGGTTTCTTGATAGACCTTTCTCAGATTATCATTCCTGGTTAGCCGATGCTCCAGGCTGTTAAACCTTCGACGAGCCATATCTTGCGAGTTACCTAAAACCGAGGGTGGTTGAGACATTGGAAGTTTCACAATAAATTTACCTGTCGCCGTGCGTCCATAGTGTTTCTTAAAATGATCCTCCACATACTGTTCTTGCTTGGACATCGCAGGACATGCGGCGTTGAGATGTTCAATTTCAAAAAAATTTCGGAGTTGCTCATTTAGACTGGTTTCTTCTATTGATAGCGTGTTGCATACATGGTAGTTTTGTGGTGATGAGCAATAATTTACGGTTTTGCCCACTACGACCCAGCCTAGCAAGGTGTTTTGTAAGATAGGCATCCCAGACAGGCCCCCAATAATAATAATAATAAGATAGGCATGTCTGGACCCAGCAGGATTTGGCCGACCGCTTGTAGAGAATAGTAGAGATCTGCCCCTATCAGAAGATCTATGTGCTGTGGTGTTGAAAATTCTGGATCGGCTAGCCTTATATTTTGCGGAATCGTCCATTGACTTGTATTTATGCCAATTGTAGGTTGCGGTCCCGAAATTTTTGGCAATAGATGAACGTCAATTTGGGCCGTATACGCATTAATTCGTGATTGAATCGTTACGGCTAACATGGAATGGCATGATAGTGAGGAAGCTCTGATTCCAGTTATAGCTGTGCTGAAGCTCTTGCGTCTTAGACCAAGCCGAGCTGCAAATTTTTCAGTCATAAGACTAAGTTGGGAGCCACTGTCAAGAAGCGCTCTGGCAATAATTGGTGTTCCCGTATGATCCAGAACAATTACAAGCGCGGTTGCTAATAAAACATAAGCATTAGAAGAACGGATGTGTAAGATGTTTTGATGTTGTTCAACGGTTGAGTGAAATACTGTATTTTTAGTCAGATCATTCTGTTTTGTGCTATCAGATGTCCCCACAGAGTGATTATTGATCTCTGTATTGGTTGGCTTATTTAACTGATCTGCATGGAGATGAGGCTGAGCGATATCCGGATGCAGGAGTGAGTGATGACGAATTGAACAACCGGGCTTATTGCAATGAAATGGCGATGTACAGTTGTTTATTTGGTGATCATTTCGCAAACAATTTATACAAATCCGAAGTTTATTAATTTCCTGACGTCGGTTTGGAATTGATAAACGAAGGAATCTTCGGCACTGATTGATTCGATGCCCCGGTATTTGACAAAAAGCGCAAGCGAATATTAGTTTTTTGGAAGCGTTCTTCCTTCTAATGCATGAAGACACTTATTAAGGAACGCCAGGAATTCTGCAAGAGTAGGCGGCGTTTTCACCGGTTCTTCATCCTCCCATTTCGTTACAGTATTTGGATCAAGCTTAGGTAGTATACTTTCTATCAATAAATCATCCCAATGTTGTGTAGGGCGGCCCAATGATTTTAGGGAACGCAAATTTGAATTTAGTTGATTGATTAACTCCGACAAATTATCAGCAGATGGCTTGATTATGCGCGGGATTTCGAAAATTTTCCTCATATGGTCACTACATATTATTTTTGAATTATTGTATCTCTCTTTCAAAAGATTAAGAGCCTCTTGGTAATTATTTTCGGTTAATTCTAAAGAGCTGATTAACTCCGCCGCTGCACCATCAACTGAATTACGCAAGTGTTGGAATTTGGATAATATGTTTAATTGCGAATTTTTATTAACCAAACTATCAAAGGTATTGTAGAAATCAAGCCATTTTGTAAAATCTCCACTAAACACGTTGATTTCTATTCGAGGTAATTTAGCTATAACGTTACCCTGGCTAACGGTCGGTTGAGTTTCATTTTTTACAATCGGCGTGATCGCTGATATATGATCGAGAATAGCGGGTTTTAATTCATAATACGCCTCTTCAAATTTAGCGCGTGTTTCCGCATGCGTTGTTTCTTCCACCAGCTGCTCCAAAGCTGACTGTGTTGCATTGAATTGCTCAAATGTCGCTTCTAAAGCTTCTAAGCGCACCCTTGCGTATGTTGATGTTGAACCCGCTAATTTGTTGTCAACAAATGCTTTAATCCGCTCTAACTTATCGATCCAAACCTTTCGCATGGCTTCATATTTTAAAATCTTAGCATCCGCCATAATGAGGACAAGATGGTTTCAAGCAGACGCACACACAAAAAACAATACCGAATAAACGCAATGCAATGTATTCCACACACAAAAAAACCGTTTCACTTTAGTCTCGTTACTCACAATATAGCACAAAAAGTTTATAATCGTAAATTGCAATGAAAATTTACGAGTAAATCCAAAAAAAAAGAATGTTTACAAAAAATTCAATTATACTTCCCAATAATACATAATGTATGTCCAACGAAGTAAATAATCCAAAAATTATGCGCGAAATTCTAAGCACGATGACGCTTGATGACCTTCCAAAATCAGCCGATGAAAATACCCTCAAAATGATTCGAGAATGTTGAATCCCACTTCTGACACCATGTATAATCTTGGGCCTTTTCAAGATTCCAGCCAATTTCGTCGAAGATGATTAAATCAAAAAAACTTTGCCAAGCACTTTATTTCACCGTGGCGACTAATTTATTTTATTCAATTTATGATATTAAACACAATAATTTATTGGATGTTACTTCTCCAATATTCGATATGCAATTGATTTTATTTTACGTTAACAAACTAGAAATTAACAATTAATTACGTCATGGATATAGCGCAAACCCAAATCAGCAGATTTAATGGATTGAACGTTATATAAACAAAATATGATAATTATGTATGTACGGATGTTAAATGAGGGTGACCAAAAAGTTTTAAATGCAATATGAATTAATAAAAATAAAAATGAATGATTTTGAAATTAGAGAATAATAAGGTATAATAAAAATTAAATTACGAAGATTATTCACCATTCTTAAAAATGCAATTCTGTCGAGGTTCATTGAAAGTGAAAATCGCAGAATACGTAAATTGTTGGATGGAGTAGCAACAGTAAATGACGTACCATTTCAATATCATCGTCGACTATAAACCATAGCGGGAACTAGTGTTGCAGTCAATAACGATTTGTTAACGCAAATTTGGTACAAAGGGTGTAACAGCCATTAATCGCCTTTCGCACATGCTTGCATTATTTTTTTTTTATCTGGTGCTTTAAGTGGGTAGGGTCGTTTGCGATCAATGTAGCTATCACATATTTAATTCTCATGTGCTTATAATAGACCTCTAAATCACATCACTAAACACTGCATTTAAAAAAAATCATCACTATCCCCTCCGCACTAATATTCGGTTAGCAACACATTACAACATATCACGTGGTAATCAAAGAAAAAAAAAGGGAAAACAACAGAAATGGAAAATTTATAATAATGAGATCTCGGAATTATTTCGACTAAAACAAATTTTATTTATTATCCGATATTTTTCGTTTATAATTAAATTCATCAACAAAAAAAATTCAAATGTTCCCTACACCTGACCATATAAATACTTTTATTCAAAATTTAATTTTAAATTTAATTAAGTAATAATAATCAAAAATAATAAAAGCCAATTTATTATATATATTCTAAAAAAAAACAAAAATAGATTTAGATTCTTGAAAATTAACAGAAATACCATCCCCACAACTTCTAGAGTGTATCTTTGTTTATGTTTCAAACGTATTTCTTTATTTTATTTTTTGTTTTTTTTTTGTAGCAAACTTATATGGTGAAACGACAAATTAGATACATATGTATATGTGCAGATAAAAAAAAAACTTCAAAAAAATTAACAAAAAAAATGAATATGAAAACTCACCAATTTCCACGTACTGAGCTCTGGTGGCGTGTTGGTCTGAAAATAATATTAAATTTTTATTTTTTTTTTCAAGAGGCCGTTTTACCTCTAATCGAACTATATTGTATCAATTAAACTACCGACCGATCAACAAAACTACATTCAATATTATATACCATATATATTTTGGCTTTTTTTATTTTTATTTTTTTTCATTTTTTTGGTATGTTTAACCACGCATTACACTAGAACACTTTTGTTGGATACCACTTCGTCCAATTATTTATTTTAGAAACCCACAATAATATTGAAAATTATAATTATAAAATTAAAAAAGAAATAATAATACACATAATTTGAAATTTTGCACTGCCGAGTAAAACTCTGATACCGCTTTGTCGTCTATAACACAGTTAAGGTCGCGGCCTTAAATTTTGTGTAAGATAAATTATTCACGGCAACCACTTTTCGGTTTTTTTTTTTGTTTTTATGTTTTTGGCATAAAAGTGGCCAAGTCTGGCCAGATTGTTTAATATGAGGATCAGGTGTTCTGAATCGCCAGTCGCACCATGAGCACCACAAAACGCAGGCCCACGCGGCCTTTCGTAGGGATATATTCACAACTATGCTGCGATCGCCTCAACGTCAAACGGGTCCCTCACAAAAACATAAAACGACCGCGTGGAACGGCTCCAAAATATTCCTATTTTTTTTTATTTTTTTTTCTGTGTTTAATAATGGCTGACCTTTATAGAATAAATAGTTCGATAAATATAATTTTTTTTTGTGAATGGTCACAATTAAAAATTATTTAATTACCTTATTTTGAATTATTGAATTATTCAAATACTGTGGCTAATAAAATTTATTTTAGCGTTTTCCTTTTGTTAATTATTTTCACGTTAACAAAAAAAAAACAAAAGTGAAATTCGAGTTTCTCGTCTTGGACAATGGCACGAAATGAAATGGTGTAAGCCAAACGAGTCAAATCAAAACAAAAAAAAACTTGGGAAATAAAATTAAGAGGGGATTATTCATTCTTGGTTTTCCCTTTCCTTCTTCACTGGCCGTGTACAAAAATACCCATCGTGTCAACATAAATTGTAGTAATTTTTTTCTTTGAGCGACATTTAGGCGTATTACAAAAAAAAATTATTTTCAAATCTATAACGTCGGTTACAAGGGTTTCCAACTAATATCAAATCAATTTTAGCCGTGCCGACATTAGTTGATAAAATTCAAGAAATGAATTCTACGTCTCAAGTTATAGAAACTGTTTCGAAACACGATCCAAATATTAAGAAATTTCAAGAGTTGAATTTAACAAGAAATAATTATAGAGGTAGAGAAAGATCATCATCCCGTAATAGATCTCATTATTATAACAACAAATACGGTAATTATTCAGATAATCGATATCGACAGAATAGCAAAATATGTTCTCAAAAGGAAGTTGAAAAATACTGTTTCTGCTTTTACCATAACAAATACCAAGAGAACGCTCGAAGATGCGTAAAACCATGTGATTATTAGATGCAAAGATTTATAAATTCGTTTCTTAATAGATACGGGTGCAGACATTTCTGTTGTCCCACGTAAATATTTTGTAGATAATAAGATAAATAATGAATTTCACCTCATTGCAGCAAACGGTTCACATATTAAAACTTATGGGTCAAGATTACTCAAACTCGATTTGGGTCTACGGCAAACTTTTGTTCATGTATTTACAGTTGCGGAATACAATCATCCCATAATAGGCGCTGACTCCTTATCACATTTTAACTTATTAGTTGATTTAAAAAATAAACGAGTATTAGAGGGCAATACTACTTTGCAGGTTAGTGGTTTCGTGACTCATGTCGACACAAAAACCCTTAATTATTTTCCTTTTCTGACGAATTTGCTAGTATAATTAAAGAATTTCCGGCGCTTATTTCACCACCAAATTTTAATTTATCAATAAAACATAGTGTGGTTCATAAAATATACACAACAGGACAACTACCTTTTTCACGGCCTCGTAGATTAGATAAAATAAAATTTGATATAGCCAAATCGGAATTCCAACATATGATGAATTTAGGAATCTGTAAACCCTCTAATTCATCCGTTTGTTCCCCACTACATCTGGTCAGAAAAAAAGATAACAATGATTAGAGGCCTAATACTAACGGATCACAAATCATCCCTTACCACTGCTACTCTCTACTACAGTGTATACACTACTCAGATTTAATTTAATAAATAAATAATTAATTATCCTAAAATATATTGAAATTTGGTTTATATAGACATACGTATATTATATTTAATTAATAATAGTTCAAATTTTCATACCTTGAATGTGAAAGTGAGATCAAAATTTTGTGTTTCTAACCTATAAAATTGAAAGTGAGTTACGAGTTCCAAAACTACAAGTCTGATTTTTATTCATAAAATTGTTCATAAGTACAAATCGTAAAGAATTTTGTTATTATTTATTATTATAATTACAATTAAAGAATAGATAAGTACTGTAACTGTATATAGTCTTATAATAATTGAATTGTCTAAACAGTTAGGTTAGCTGTTTTGTTACATCAGTTGTAAATTTGGGGTTCTAATAAAAATGATTGCTAATATTTTTTAAATTTATTATTACAAAGTTTTAAAGATGTTGCTCAAATGCCTCTCTTTGGGATGCAACTATGTGTCTGTTACTCTAAAGGACTATGAGAAGCATATAAAGATATATGAAAATAAGGAAAATGCTAAATTTAGGTGTTACAGAAATTGTTTTGCTATATTTAATAATTTTAATTTCTTCAAATCGCATTTATTTCGAAAACACAATGACAAAAAATACATATAATCGAGTACTATTTAAAAAAAAGTGTGAAATTAATAATTGTGCAACAAATTTAAACTGTGACAAAGAAATAATACGGCATTATAGTCAACATATTTTTAAAAAAAGAGATAGTTACTGCCCGTTTTACTGTAAAACCATTTTTAGAAACTGTAACACTTTCCGTAGCCACATGTTACAGAAGCATAGGGCTGTGGAAAATTTGAAGTCGAGCTTAGCGTCAGAAAATAATTTTGATAATTCAAATTGCCGGCGACAATCTAGGTGCTCATCAATTATATGGATTGTGTGAAAATTTCAGTAGTGTCTCATACTTTTGTAGATATTGCTATATTTCAAGAGCTGATTTGAACAATTTTGATATTTTTCCTAAGGAATGTCGAAGCATTGAATCATACAACCAAGATCTAATTAATTTAAATTCAGAAAACAATATCCATCATCGCGGACTGAAATTTGGTTCAATTTTGAACGAATTAAATTTCTTTCACGTGGCCAATCCGGGCCTTCCACCATGTATTGCTCACGACATTTTTGAAGGGATATCTGGACGTGATTTGTACCTGATATTAAATTTTTTATTTAACCATAATATAGTGACGGAAAGCTGGTTAATTTCGTCCTTTAAGATGATAACTAGAAAGTTGCAACTTTCAATCCTGTTTAATATTAATCACAAAAAAAAAAAAATGTACTACGAGTAAAGCCTATGATATATGAATTTCAATAATAATTATTCCATATTGTTTCCTAAACCGTAAATTTCAAAAAAGTGACATTTTTGATAGTCCCATTTGGAAAATGTATTCTGTACTAGTGTCTTATTATAACTAGTTCGAAGTTTGATGAGTCTCTTCTAACATCTCTTCATTTTGCAATCCAACAGTACATATCATTTCGCATTTTAAATTTTTCCGAACATAAACTCACTCCCAAACACCATTACTTGACGCACTATCCATATTTAATTAAACAAATAGGTCCGTTGTCAAAAATGTGGACGTTTCGTACTGAGAACAAACATCAATATTTCAAAAACGCTGTACGTAATTTAAAAAATTGTATTCATGTTGAAAAATCGCTTTCTTATCTGCATCAAATATATCAATCAAACTTAACAGGTAACCGTGTCAATCGGACAATAATGCCATTTAAACCAATTCAATTAGACCCAGAGATGTTTAACATAACAATTCCAGAAAATTATAGGATAGTAACCAAAAAAAATTCTTACGGAGATTTAATTTTTTCGGAGGGTGAATTCATTGTTACCTCATTATCTAACTCGAACGAAATTTCTGTTATGAAAATTCATTCAATTTTTTTAACAATAGAAAAATCCGATATATTATTTTACGGGAAACTTTGTCATATGTTATATAATTACAAACAGTTAGTATTTCAATCGCTAACAGATTTTTCAACTTATAGTGCGGTTCTTTTAAATGAATTAAAATATAGCACAACAGTTAAAGTTTACTCCTACAATAATAGGCATTTTTTATCTATTCCATCAATTCCTTCAGGAATCAATTTTATAAAATTATTGATTGTTTATACATATATTTTTTAAAACTTTTAAATTATATACCAAGATGGACCAAACGCTTTATAAAATTACAAATTCACTCCGTTCGATAAAAAAACTTATTTGCTGTGAACCAACTATCGCGGATATAATAAGAACAGGTAATTTATTCAAAATACATTATAAGCTTAAAGATTTTTTGTAATTCGATTTTTTTTATTCAGCTAATGACAATGGAATTATTGGTACAACCATCGTAACAAATTCAGATGGCTACGAGGTATCCTCAGATATTATCCTAACCATACTTAAAGAAACTTCTTTAATTATTTTACAAGAAAATGAATTGTGGGTACCAGAATCAATTACTATAAGTTCTTTCAATATCGAAAGCGTAAATCAGAACTTAGACGCAGAAGTAAATGAATCCAATGTTATAGATGTATTACCAGTTATTACAACTAATTCATCAGTTACTTTAGATGATTATTTAACAAACACAAATTCATTGTCGACAATTAATCTTGAATTTGATGAAATATCATCAACATCAATTAAAATGGATTATACAAATATATTACCGTCGTATATTAACAAGTTATTAAATAAAAAACAACAATTGGGCAGCCACATTCATTTACTTGTCAGGACTATTGTACAGGAATTAAGAAAACCATCGCAAATAATATCTGTTTCGAAATTTAAAAGCATCTGTGAGTCAGCAGACAATAAACATTTTATATCTACTGACACTAATTGGCTAGCGAATATGATGGTTTACTATAATAATTATTTGAAAAAATTGACAGATAGCTACAATAAATTAAAACCAAATGTACCACTAAATCGAAGAAGAATATCGGCGTCTTTAAGTGCATCCTGTTCGAATTGGCAGCCAAAAAATTATGGAGATGAGACGCTAGAAAATTTAAAACAAAAACCAAAATGGTTAAGTTCAATAAAAAATCAATTAAATGTGCCAGTCGAATGTAATATTAAACTTGCGGAATATATGCAATGCTGCTTTCCAGAAATAAGACTGTTTTTGAACAATCAAAATCCAGTGCCCACAATTGTCCAAACAATAGATGCTTGGCCTTTTCTTTTAAAAAAAAAAAAGAAAAATTTGTATGACCGTTTCCACAAATTAAAGAGAAAACAAATATCAGAACTGACGTCGAATTTTAAAGTTATGAAAGCAAAAATATTTTTATGGGGTACACATCAACTCAAAGACAGAGAAGTTAAAAAACACTTCTCCGCAGACTTTTCTGATTACGATTGCTTGAAAGCGTTGGCAGCATATTTTAAAGAGGATGTGGTCCAAATTATAACTTTTTGTGACGTAAGGAAATTTAAATGGGTTATGGAATACAATTATTAATTTACTGTTTTTTTTTCAGATTGGCCTTGGTTTAAGCTCAATTTCTTCTCCGACAAATACACCTTGGATTGTAGCAACAGGTAATTACTCTTTTATTATTATATTATTTTCTTTTTTATTTTAATTTTTTATTGTATTTTTAATATATTTGCAGCATTAACTGAGGATGATACTGATACTACTCACATCTACCATTGTTTTGTAGAGAAAAAGTTAGTCAATTCTGAGGCAACAGATTTTATAGATTCGATACAGATTTTAGTAGCTTTATATTACATACTTAATATAAAATATGATAAATCGGATTCGTTGACAATGGAGTTTATTCAACGATGTCTTTTGAATTTATATCACAAAAACGTAAGGTGCGGGAAACGACATATGAATCAATTAAGCAAAGTGGACAAATTAATAAAAAAAATCGAAGGTAATGTTGAATAACGAAAACATGCAATATTTTGTACCGGAATTTTTTACAAAACCACTTGTGTGAGATATTTTTTTTTACCTAATTTTTAATATGCAAGTAGTGTATTTTTAATCTTATTTTGAATGAGATTCTAATTTTTAATAATTAGACATTTTAAATGTATTGAAATACTTGTTAATAAATTATTATATTTGAATTGCATTATAAACGTTTTATTGACACCTTTCTTAAAAGTGTACATATTTTATATGGAATAAATATTAAATCAAATACACCGGTGTGAAGTATTTCACACAAAGTGTAGCTACACAAATTAACGAAAAGTGTAAGTGTACGGAAAAAGTGTAGGCCTACATAAAAAGTGTAAATAAGAAGTAAAACCAGATATGGGGCGATATTACCATAAAGTGGACAGGTCAAGCTATCCGAAACAATTTTTCTTATTAAAATAAAAAGGGTTGGGTATGTTCGACGCTATTTTGAAAATTGTGAAAATCAAATAAACTGTCGAAACCCGATGCTACACTATGACCATTTACAAAAATCTCAGAGATGTTACCAGGTGTGGGCTTATATTTCCATAAAGTGGACAGGTCAAGCTATCCGAAACAATATTGGTTATTAGAATAAAATGGGTTGGGTATGTTCGACGCTATTTTGAAAATTGTGAAAATCAAATAAACTGTCGAAACCCGATGCTACACTATGACCATTTACCAAAATCTCAGAGATGTTACCAAGTGTGGGCTTATATTTCCATAAAGTGGACAGGTCAAGCTATCCGAAACAATATTGGTTATTAAAATAAAAAGGGTTGGGTATGTTCGACGCCATTTTGAAAATTGTGAAAATCAAATAAACTGTCGAAACCCGATGCTACACTATGACCATTTACGAAAATCTCAGAGATGTTACCAGGTGTGGGCTTATATTTCCATAAAGTGGACAGGTCAGGCTATCTGAAACAATATTGGTTATTAAAATAAAAAGGGTTGGGTATGTTCGACGCTATTTTGAAAATTGTGAAAATCAAATAAACTGTCGAAACCCGATGCTACACTATGACCATTTACAAAAATCTCAGAGATGTTACCAGGTGTGGGCTTATATTTCCATAAAGTGGACAGGTCAAGCTATCCGAAACAATATTGGTTATTAGAATAAAAAGGGTTGGGTATGTTCGACGCTATTTTGAAAATTGTGAAAATCAAATAAACTGTCGAAACCCGATGCTACACTATGACCATTTACCAAAATCTCAGAGATGTTACCAAGTGTGGGCTTATATTTCCATAAAGTGGACAGGTCAAGCTATCCGAAACAATATTGGTTATTAAAATAAAAAGGGTTGGGTATGTTCGACGCCATTTTGAAAATTGTGAAAATCAAATAAACTGTCGAAACCCGATGCTACACTATGACCATTTACGAAAATCTCAGAGATGTTACCAGGTGTGGGCTTATATTTCCATAAAGTGGACAGGTCAAGCTATCCGAAACAATTTTTCTTATTAAAATAAAAAGGGTTGGGTATGTTCGACGCTAATTTGAAAATTGTGAAAATCATTTAAACTGTCGAAACCCGATGCTACACTATGACCATTTACAAAAATCTCAGAGATGTTACCAGGTGTGGGCTTATATTTCCATAAAGTGGACAGGTCAAGCTATCCGAAACAATTTTTCTTATTAAAATAAAAAGGGTTGGGTATGTTCGACGCCATTTTGAAAATTGTGAAAATCAAATAAACTGTCGAAACCCGATGCTACACTATGACCATTTACCAAAATCTCAGAGATGTTACCAAGTGTGGGCTTATATTTCCATAAAGAGGACAGGTCAAGCTATCCGAAACAATTTTTCTTATTAAAATAAAAAGGGTTGGGTATGTTCGACGCTAATTTGAAAATTGTGAAAATCAAATAAACTGTCGAAACCCGATGCTACACTATGACCATTTACAAAAATCTCAGAGATGTTACCAGGTGTGGGCTTATATTTCCATAAAGTGGACAGGTCAAGCTATCCGAAACAATATTGGTTATTAAAATAAAAAGGGTTGGGTATGTTCGACGCTAATTTGAAAATTGTGAAAATCAAACAAACTGTCGAAACCCGATGCAACACTATGACCATTTACAAAAATCTCAGAGATGTTACCAGGTGTGGGCTTATATTTCCATAAAGTGGACAGGTCAAGCTATCCTAAACAATTTTTCTTATTAAAATAAAAAGGGTTGGGTATGTTCGACGTTATTTTGAAAATTGTGAAAATCAAATAAACTGTCCAAACCTGATGCTACACTATGACCATTTACGAAAATCTCAGAGATGTTACCAGGTGTGGGCTTATATTTACATATAGTGGACAGGTCGAGCTATCCGAAACAATATTGGTTGTTAAAATAAAAAGGGTTGGGTGTGTTCGACGCCATTTTGAAAATTGTGAAAATCAAATAAACTGTCGAAACCCGATGCTACACTATGACAATTTACAAAAATCTCAGAGATGTTACCAGGTGTGGGCTTATATTTCCATAAAGTGGACAGGTCAAGCTATCCGAAACAATTTTTCTTATTAAAATAAAAAGGGTTGGGTATGTTCGACGTTATTTTGAAAATTGTGAAAATCAAATAAACTGTCCAAACCTGATGCTACACTATGACCATTTACGAAAATCTCAGAGATGTTACCAGGTGTGGGCTTATATTTCCATATAGTGGACAGGTCAAGCTATCCGAAACAATATTGGTTGTTAAAATAAAAAGGGTTGGGTGTGTTCGACGCCATTTTGAAAATTGTGAAAATCAAATAAACTGTCGAAACCCGATGCTACACTATGACAATTTACAAAAATCTCAGAGATGTTACCAGGTGTGGGCTTATATTTCCATAAAGTGGACAGGTCAAGCTATCCTAAACAATATTGGTTATTAAAATAAAAAGGGTTGGGTATGTTCGACGCTAATTTGAAAATTGTGAAAATCATTTAAACTGTCGAAACCCGATGCTACACTATGACCATTTACAAAAATCTCAGAGATGTTACCAGGTGTGGGCTTATATTTCCATAAAGTGGACAGGTCAAGCTATCCTAAAAAATATTGGTTATTAAAATAAAAAGGGTTGGGTATGTTCGACGCTATTTTGAAAATTGTGAAAATCAAATAAACTGTCGAAACCCGATGCTACACTATGACCATTTACAAAAATCACAGAGATGTTACCAGGTGTGGGCTTATATTTCCATAAAGTGGACAGGTCAAGCTATCCGAAACAATATTGGTTATTAAAATAAAAAGGGTTGGGTATGTTCGACGCTAATTTGAAAATTGTGAAAATCAAATAAACTGTCCAAACCTGATGCTACACTATGACCATTTACAAAAATCTCAGAGATGTTACCAGGTGTGGGCTTATATTTCCATAAAGTGGACAGGTCAGGCTATCTGAAACAATATTGGTTATTAAAATAAAAAGGGTTGGGTATGTTCGACGCTATTTTGAAAATTGTGAAAATCAAATAAACTATCGAAACCCGATGCTACACTATGACCATTTACGAAAATCTCAGAGATGTTACCAAGTGTGGGCTTATATTTCTATAAAGTGGACAGGTCAAGCTATCCAAAACAATATTGGTTATTAAAATAAAAAGTTTGGGTATGTTCGACGCCATTTTGAAAATGTGAGTGAGACAGCAATATTTTTATTTTTCGACGTAATCTCCTTTAAGGTTTATACATTTGTTACATCGATCAGTTAACTTGTCTAAGCCCTCTAAAAAAAAAAATTTTCTTTTGCTCCATAAAATATTCATTTACAACAGACTGTAACCGAGCAAACGGCGCAGTGGTTAAAGCTGCGGCGTTTGGATCGGGAGGTACCGGGTTCGAATCCCGATAGGGGCGGGATGCAAAAGGGATTTTTCATCATCCGATTACGATCGGTGATGACGATGAACACAACTATGACCCCCTGTTGAGAGTGCAGAATCCATGGGCCGACCCACCTTTCATGTCAGCACTATAGGTTGGCATGAAGCAATGCAATGTGCAGGTGGTTTATACAAAGCGGGTCTATAGCCGTACGTCCTCGATTTGGCTACTACTGCGTAAAGTAGGACGGTAAAATTAACTGCGAAAGAGTTGGGAGTGCCTTGAGCCCCAGAAAAAGATTGCATAGATTTAAAAAAAAAAAAAAAAAAAAAAAAAAAAAACAGACTGTACTTCAGAATCACTGGAAAATTTCCAGCCCCTTAATTTTTTTTTCAAATTGGGAAACAGAAAGTAGTCGCACTGGGTGACTGTATGGTGGATGCGGAATTTCTAGGAAGCCGCAGTCCTTTAATGCAGCTTGAGCACCTTTAGCCTTGTGCACTGGTGCATTGTCGTGAAGAAGTAAGGTTTTTTTTCTAACTTTTCGTTGGCATATAATCAATCATCAATATCCCTTCAGCATCCCAAAAATTGTTGCCAAAACCTTAAGGCGACTGCACGAGTCCGTCTCGTGCGCGTCGCATTTTGCGACGCGCTTTAAAATTAAACATTTTTCAACTCAGGAGGGGACATTTTTTTTTAGATTAGGGTGCTTTGATTGGTTTAAAAAGCGCGTCGCAAAATGCGACGCGCACGAGACGGACTCGTGCAGCCGCCTTTACCATCAGACGGTTGAGTTTTGAATTTCTTTGGTGGTGGTTCACCATGTTTAATCCATTACATCGATTCTTGTTTGGATTCCGAATCCCAATGATGAATCCATGTTTCATCGCCTGTTATAATGTTATCCAAGAAGTTTTCTGGATCTTCTTCATACATTTCTAAAATCGCCTTTGAAGTTTAAACACGAATTTTCTTTTGTTGTGCAGTCAACAAAAGGGGAACCAATCGCGCACTTACTTTTGGCATGTGAAGGTGGTCATTTAATATGGTATAAGTGGTACCATATGAAAGAGAAAGTCTCCACGCTAACCGCGAAACAGAAATACGGCGGTCCTCTAATACAATTGATTCTGCCAATTCATGGCTAATAGCATCTGCGAGACGATCCGGGCGGTTTTCGTCTTCTAATGACTCCCGACCACTTTTGAACAATTTTACCCACCTTGTTACTGTGGAATATGATGGTGCAAATTCGCCGTAAGCTTTTGATATGTAATTGAATATATAAATTGCATTGCGTCCATCTTTACAGAAAAATTTAATAACGACACGATATTCAATTTCAATCATTTTAGAATTTTTTTCAAAACACGGGCTACTAAATTGAAAACAAACGAACTGTAAAATTTACATCGAATTTTGTTTGTATAAGTTTGACCGCGACAAATTTTTTTTTAAAAAAATGTATAGTTATCTCATTCACTCTTTTTGTTCCATATGATATTGCAAGACATTTTGATTCACCCTCGTAGGTAATAATTAATCATTAAAACGCCCTTGTTCCATACGAAATTCGTTGATTTGTTAACTTTCAAAATGTTTAATAAGACCTTTACGGCTTGTATCAAAATTGCACTGATTGATTGAAATTCCTCAATGTATTCCCTTTACAAATTTTATAGTCTTTATATATGTCAATTTCTGAGATTTGTCTTTGCCGAATGGGCATGCGCGGTAGGTGTGCAACCACAAAATATAATCAATAACTCGTAAATTTTGCTTGGCTTATTCTTGTTATTTTCCCTGCCCCCGTATTCATAAATAATTTTTGTGCTCTTTAATATTTAGAAAAAATTAGTATCGCTGGATTAACTTTATACTTAGCACTAACTTCCATTGTAAATGAAACCAGGTCGTCGAATTGCTCCCATATATTTCCACGTTTGACATATGCTATAAAATGACCTGGAGCATTATTACTTGTGGACTGTTGAAAATGAATAAGTCCTTTCAAAAAATAATCATCTCCAGACAGTTTTATTATTTGGCTTATATCTTGAAGTGATATATTATAATTATTGTTATTTGGCTGTACATCAGCTATAACAATGCCATAATTGCTGAAATAATTTTTTGTTGTGACCCCTTGACATGTTGGACAGTTTGAGCTGCTAAAATCTATAGAATTTTGCAATTTGGTTAATGAATTTTGATTAAAGTTAAAAACATTTTCAAATGGAAGGTAGAATGTTTCCCTCATGCGATTTGTATGAGTGCCGTTGTCACAGTAACGTGTTTCTGTTAATGGAGAAGACAAAGAATTTTCTAAAATGAACGCTATGGTGCAAGCTGCATTTAGCTTAATGACATTTTTTTCGCGGATTATCGATTTACTTTTCTGGTACAGATTTAACATCAATTGAGATCTTTCTTGATAAAGGTCATTTATGTCCTTATAATTTGCTAGCAATTTTATAAATTTGAAAAAGGTATTGCTGGAAGATTGTATTAAACCTTTGAAGAATTCTATATCAGAATATAAACATAGGAATATTTGTGCGGTTGCATCGAAAGCACAAGTATTTGATATCTCTATCACATGTTCGTCGTTGTCTATGAAAGTAAATCCATTTTGTAGAACATGTAATTCGTCAGTAGCATTATCAGACTTTTTTGTATTTTTGAATTCATTATTTTGCTTAACAGTGGAGTTTCGAGTTAATACTCGTTTTCCAAAGTGTTTAGGTGAATCGTATAGTTTCTGCTTCTTATTCCAACCCTCTTCGTGTTGATGGCTATCTGGATCATCCAAATTTTCAAATGCTTTTCTTTTATTCATAGTTTTCTGTTTATTTGATAGCTGTATTAGTTTTATTAATTTGTCTGTTTTATCTTTCATAATATTGATAAACCTTCCTAGTCTTAGTGTTTTATGATTTGTGTAATGATTTTTCACTAGAGAAAAATAACTTTCTGCATTTGCATTGGACAACCGTCCTGTAATACCTATTTTTTTTGAAAAGCATACTCCCCAAAGTGGGAGATAAGCCATATATTTTTTTACGGTAAACTCAACAAACTCTTTATTAAAAAATATATTTGTTTCGTTTTCGCTCATTGTCTTAGCAGACATATTTGTTAATTCTTCCTGAATTTGTTCAAAAATTTTATTATACCGAATATAGTAAGGGCTGCTGCTGAACATCGATTGTGTGAGCAAATCATCCGTTTGGGGTATCTTGAACTCGGCAGACTCTGTTGATGGACTTATTGTTGAAAGTTCGTCTGTGTATATTTGTGATAACATTTTTCTTAAATTTTGATGAGACTCTACGATTTTTGGGTTTGAAAATCGAGAGCAAAATATATAACAATATATTTTAAATAAAGCATCCACCGCATCTAGGGTTTCGCAACTAAGCATACCACAAAATAGGTCTAATATAACATTCCGTATGTCTTTATTAGCGCTTGGGAACTTTTCTTTTATCTGGGATGAAATTATATTTATAAAGTGAGCACAACATATGAAACTGCCCACTTTAATTGTTACTTTATCTTCGATAGTTAAAATATCATAAGTGCACTTTAGGTACTCCGAAACTGACATGTTATTGAAGCTTAATAAAATGGACTTGACTAAAGCCCAAGACCAATCCGTAACGAAGAATTTTGGTTGGTACAATTTGGGCATGTTTTTCTTGATTTCAATTAAAAATTGTTTGATTGTTTCCACTCCGTGGCTTGATGATATTAATTCACCAATAGGAAGCAAATGACCGTTTATGTTGACTACACAGGCATAATAAAGTATTCGTTTATATGAATGGTATGGATGGCATATAGGATGTTTGGCTACCTTTCCTGTGGCGTCGAAGTATATACCGGATACGTCATGAGTTTTTAAAATTTCTAAAGCAGACTTTCTGAGAAGGACTATTTTTAATGGATCCAAAGAGAGATCATATATATATTTATTTTTTTTTGGTTCTGTCAGGCACATTTGACAAATATCGATCATCGCAATCGCGAACAAGATCATTTAATTTAAGCTGCTCAGATTTAATTTTTCTTAAGGTGGTGGATGGTACGAATGATTGCGTATTACCTTTTTGAAATAATTCCAAATTAGTTTCTCCAGCGATATCGAGAGACAAATTGTGACAAGAGGTCCCTTCGAGTTTACACTTCAAATTGGTACGGTTCAACCCTCTCATTTGCCTGTATACTGACGGCCCTTCATGTGTTATGCATTCATCACTATTTAAATAAATATCAAGGAACTTGTTTTCTCTTATAACAAATTTGAATTTCTTATTCGGTAATTCTTTGCAATTACCATAAACTGTTAGGCACTGATTCATTTTGGATATTCGTATAGTTTTAAATGAAATTACACAAGGATTGCTAATATCTATCAAAAAATTGTTAATCTTTTCTCGAATTTCTTCGCTAGTAAGATTTTCAAAAGTAGTGTTTGTTTTAAAGGTCCTTTTAAGTCGGAAATTATTTGAACCCTTTGTTTCGAAAGTCTCTGTAGTTGGTCGAGCAAGGCTAGCTGATGCATAATTAAACAATAGGTCTGGATTGAGTTCATCATCAGTAAACCAATTTAAGTCACTTTCTACTTTCTGATTTAAACCATGGCTGTTAATATGATTACAAACATCATCTGGATTTATTTTACAAACAGCATTACATTTTAAAAAGGAATCTGCTGTCTCAGACTGGTCATTTGGTATGGAATTTATATTTCCTTTCATAAGACGGTTTGCCTCAATGTCAATAACAGATTTTATAATAAGCCCTTTATTTTTTGTCCAAACATTAACTAATTTGTACCTGTTATTTTTATTAATTTTAATCTTCAGTTTAAAACAAAGCTTATTGACAAGTTTAGAATGTATATCTCGCCCGAGTTCCATAGTATTAATATTATCAATGTGCTCTTCGGACAAAGCAACAATTAGGCTTTGCAGATTAATGTTGTTCCTTTTTGATTTATAATTATACTTATTATTTGCCATATTTAACAACGTTAATAATCGAAGTAAGTTTTTGAGAATGTCCAAGTTAAAGCAGGGGTCAATATAGTATTAAAAATTCCAACGTAATATTTAGCAAACAATAATAGAATCGGCAAAATCGAAAATCCAAAATAAAGCAGAGGTCAGTTATCAAAAATTCAAATAATCCAATAGAAACAAGTTTTATAGAACGTCCAAAGTAAAGCAAGGGTCAATAGTTTTAAAAAAAACTTTTTAGAGATAATTAAACACACGAGGAAAAATTACAAAATAACACAACACGATACGAACAGCTCACAGTCTGAAAAAGTAATGAAACAAAACAAAACAAAAAATTCCTTTTATACTAACGCAAAAAAAAAAAAAAAATTTAATTTTTCTCTTTCTACTTTATTTTAATAAAAAATATACGAGTTGATTTGAGTGAACAAGCAATTTCATAAGGATTAGCCTTTTTCCAATATTCAAAATAGCGTCGAACATACCCAACCCTTTTTATTTTAATAAGAAAAATTGTTTCGGATAGCTTGACCTGTCCACTTTATAGAAATATAAGCCCACACTTGGTAACATCTCTGAGATTTTCGTAAATGGTCATAGTGTAGCATCAGGTTTGGACAGTTTATTTGATTTTCACAATTTTCAAATTAGCGTCGAACATACCCAACCCTTTTTATTTTAATAACCAATATTGTTTCGGATAGCTTGACCTGTCCACTTTATGGAAATATAAGCCCAAACTTGGTAACATCTCTGAGATTTTTGTAAATGGTCATAGTGTAGCATCGGGTTTCGACAGTTTATTTGATTTTCACAATTTTCAAAATAGCGTCGAACATACCCAACCCTTTTTATTTTAATAACCAATATTGTTTCAGATAGCCTGACCTGTCCACTTTATGGAAATATAAGCCCACACCTGGTAACATCTCTGAGATTTTCGTAAATGGTCATAGTGTAGCATCGGGTTTCGACAGTTTATTTGATTTTCACAATTTTCAAAATGGCGTCGAACATACCCAACCCTTTTTATTTTAATAACCAATATTGTTTCGGATAGCTTGACCTGTCCACTTTATGGAAATATAAGCCCACACTTGGTAACATCTCTGAGATTTTGGTAAATGGTCATAGTGTAGCATCGGGTTTCGACAGTTTATTTGATTTTCACAATTTTCAAAATGGCGTCGAACATACCCAACCCTTTTTATTTTAATAACCAATATTGTTTCGGATAGCTTGACCTGTCCACTTTATGGAAATATAAGCCCACACCTGGTAACATCTCTGAGATTTTTGTAAATGGTCATAGTGTAGCATCGGGTTTCGACAGTTTAAATGATTTTCACAATTTTCAAATTAGCGTCGAACATACCCAACCCTTTTTATTTTAATAAGAAAAATTGTTTCGGATAGCTTGACCTGTCCTCTTTATGGAAATATAAGCCCACACTTGGTAACATCTCTGAGATTTTGGTAAATGGTCATAGTGTAGCATCGGGTTTCGACAGTTTATTTGATTTTCACAATTTTCAAAATGGCGTCGAACATACCCAACCCTTTTTATTTTAATAAGAAAAATTGTTTCGGATAGCTTGACCTGTCCACTTTATGGAAATATAAGCCCACACCTGGTAACATCTCTGAGATTTTTGTAAATGGTCATAGTGTAGCATCGGGTTTCGACAGTTTAAATGATTTTCACAATTTTCAAATTAGCGTCGAACATACCCAACCCTTTTTATTTTAATAAGAAAAATTGTTTCGGATAGCTTGACCTGTCCACTTTATGGAAATATAAGCCCACACCTGGTAACATCTCTGAGATTTTCGTAAATGGTCATAGTGTAGCATCGGGTTTCGACAGTTTATTTGATTTTCACAATTTTCAAAATGGCGTCGAACATACCCAACCCTTTTTATTTTAATAACCAATATTGTTTCGGATAGCTTGACCTGTCCACTTTATGGAAATATAAGCCCACACTTGGTAACATCTCTGAGATTTTGGTAAATGGTCATAGTGTAGCATCGGGTTTCGACAGTTTATTTGATTTTCACAATTTTCAAAATAGCGTCGAACATACCCAACCCTTTTTATTCTAATAACCAATATTGTTTCGGATAGCTTGACCTGTCCACTTTATGGAAATATAAGCCCACACCTGGTAACATCTCTGAGATTTTTGTAAATGGTCATAGTGTAGCATCGGGTTTCGACAGTTTATTTGATTTTCACAATTTTCAAAATAGCGTCGAACATACCCAACCCTTTTTATTTTAATAACCAATATTGTTTCAGATAGCCTGACCTGTCCACTTTATGGAAATATAAGCCCACACCTGGTAACATCTCTGAGATTTTCGTAAATGGTCATAGTGTAGCATCGGGTTTCGACAGTTTATTTGATTTTCACAATTTTCAAAATGGCGTCGAACATACCCAACCCTTTTTATTTTAATAACCAATATTGTTTCGGATAGCTTGACCTGTCCACTTTATGGAAATATAAGCCCACACTTGGTAACATCTCTGAGATTTTGGTAAATGGTCATAGTGTAGCATCGGGTTTCGACAGTTTATTTGATTTTCACAATTTTCAAAATAGCGTCGAACATACCCAACCCTTTTTATTCTAATAACCAATATTGTTTCGGATAGCTTGACCTGTCCACTTTATGGAAATATAAGCCCACACCTGGTAACATCTCTGAGATTTTTGTAAATGGTCATAGTGTAGCATCGGGTTTCGACAGTTTATTTGATTTTCACAATTTTCAAAATAGCGTCGAACATACCCAACCCTTTTTATTTTAATAAGAAAAATTGTTTCGGATAGCTTGACCTGTCCACTTTATGGTAATATCGCCCCATATCTGGTTTTACTTCTTATTTACACTTTTTATGTAGGCCTACACTTTTTCCGTACACTTACACTTTTCGTTAATTTGTGTAGCTACACTTTGTGTGAAATACTTCACACCGGTATCAAATACTGAAATATTCTTTTCATTTTATGTAATTTTACATATATTTTATGTTTTTAATTTCAATAATTTGTATGTAAAATTTCTTAATTGACTGAGAAAATTTTCATATAATTTATGTTTCGGATTTCGTAAATTTTTATGTAAAGTTACATATTTAATTGGAGAAATTTACATATTATGGATACTTGAAATTACATACATTTATGCACTGTACATACAGTATGTAAATATTACATATAGATAAGGGGAATTTTGTATCCTACTATCTATATGTAAATATTTTTTACTGTGCGAAAAAAGCCGTCCGTATATACCATTACCAATGCGTAACGAAAAATTTTGAAAATATTCTCGGTTTATCACACATAGGAATTAGAGAAACTCATAAGGCAATTGCGGAAAATTGGTTTTGGCCAAAGCTTAATGTAGACGTGGGTAAATAGACAAGATCATGCTTAAATTTTCAAAAATCTAAATCTATTCATATGGATCTAGTAGGGAAACTCCGACCTTCAAAAGGATTTCTATACCTTTTAACGATAATAGATCAGTATATCAGATGGCCGGATGTAATACCAATTAAAGACAGCGCAATTTCGTCTATTATTAAGCCTTTTATCGAATCATACGTCGCGCGAGTTATATGTCAAGAACATATACAATATGATAAGAAAAATGCACATGATACAATTCTATTCTAATTAAATATCATGTTCTAAAATGTTCACACAGAAAATGCAAAGTATTAATGAAATATAAATGTAGAACGGAAAACGATATAAAATTTCGATACATGTCATAAACATGATTTTTAAGTAAAAATATATATTTTAAATGCTGATTAATAAAAAATGAAATCATGAGAAATATAATTAATAAAAATTCAATTGTTGTGTTGACTCTAAAGAGATCACACCTAAGCGATTCTAAATTAATAAAACTGACTCTAAAGAGATCAGCATAGTTATTAAGTGAAAAATCTATCTCTAAAGAGAATAGAAGTGTAATACATTTTATAATTAATTGTAATAAATAATAAAGTGTAAAAATAAAAGTTTTTTTTCTTTTTAAAAAGACTTAAGAACAAAAGTGGCGCAGTTGATAGGATATCCATCTAAAGATAGATATCTAAGTGAATCAAACTTACGTAAAGTATAAAAATTTTTTAGTGCCGTGAAACAAACAAGTGAACATAGAAAAGCTTAACATTAGTTTTTTTCGAAGAATTAAAAAGTTGTTTCACTATAAACAGAAAAAAAAAGAAAGTTGAAATTTTTTTTATTAAACTGAGCAAAAATCGAGAATTTTTTTTTAACTTTAAACAGTGTTAAAAGTAAAGTGGTTAAAAAAAAAAATTTTTAAAAAAGAGAAAACTGACAAAATTTTTGCGAAATTCTGCGATTTCGATGATGAAGATAATTTTACGTATCAATCAATTGATAGAGAGCTAGTTCAAATTTTAAAATCAAAAATAATTCCCATAGTACAGATGCAGATTGACTGTAGAAAGTCTCTATTCGAATTAGATAATATTTTGTGTCAGTCTGAAATCTATTTAACAGAAGATATTATTAAAAACGAATATAAAATAAATAGAAATTTAAAATTCATTCATGAAAGAAAGAATGATAGTACCAATAATTCTAGCAATAATTACAATTTTAATAGTAGAAGTAATAGTAATAATTACGTTAATAATAATTTTGATAAAAATGGGAATAATTATAACAGTGCAAATTATAATAAATCAAGACAATTAAGATTACCCGAGCTTAGAATTGACAATCAAAATAATTCAGGACAGTTTAGGTTACATGAGCTTAGAAATAACAATCAAAATAATCAAGGACAATTTAGATCACCTAACATTAGAACTAACTCAGAACAATACAGACGACAATTTGAGACTAACAGAAGTAATCAATACAGAAATAATCACATTCCTAACCAAGAATTAATGGAAGTAGACAATATCACTAGAAATTCTGAATTCAATCAGAGCAGCCTCATCAAACCAATTACCTGTAGTAAAACTAACCTTTGACAATCATACCATAAATTGCTTAATAGACACTGGATCGGATACCAGTTTAATAAAACCCAACATTTTAAAATATAAAATATATACATTAGAAAAACCAATAATGTATAATTCTTTGGGTGGACCAAATTTTGTCACTGAAAAAATCGTCACCCCCATCCCGAAAGAACTAATGAAAAATGGTACGCTAGAATGGAAAATTTTCCCTCTAAAGAGTGTGAAATATGATGACATAATGGGTATCAATTTTTTAAGGCCATTCGAAGCGATCATTGATACAAAAAACGAATATATGAAAATATTCAACGAATATATAATTCCCTTCATAAATATTGGATATCCCAGTGAGCTTACCCAAGTAAACCATCTGGAACCAATAGTTAACTCAAAAGAAGAAATATTTACCAAAATAAATCAAAACCATTTAAATAACGAGGAAAAAGAATATTTGAAAGAGATTTTAACGAAAAACAAAGATTTATTTTTTTCTGAAGGCGATAATTTGACCTTCACCCATGAAATAAAACATAGTATAAAGTTAAAACATAATAATCCCATTTATAGTAAAATTTATCGTTACCCACAAATACACGAAAAAGAAATTGAAAAACAAATGCAAGAAATGCTAAAACAAGGCATAATTAAAGAATCAGATTCGCCATACAATTCACCCCTGTGGATTGTTCCAAAAAAATTGGACAATTCTAATATAAAAAAATGGAGGATCGTTATTGATTATAGAAAAATAAACGAAATCACAATAGATGATAAATTCCCCATTCCAAATATTGAAAATATCTTAGACAAATTAGGAAGAGCCCAATATTTTCCAACAATAAATTTAGCAAAAGGCTTCCATCAAATATTAGTAGATAAAAACGATCAAAGTAAAACCGCATTTTCGACGCCATTTGGGCACTATGAGTATGTAAGGATGCCTTTTGGGTTGAAAAACGCCTCCGCAACTTTCCAAAGACTAATGAATTCTGTTCTAAGAGAGTTCATTAACAAAATCTGCGTAGTATTTGAGCTTAAATAAAATTTTTAATAAATTAAGAGAAGCCAATCTAAAAATTCAGATTGACAAATGCAATTTTTTCTGCAAAGAAACCGAATATCTGGGACACACGTTGACACCAGAAGGAGTAAAGCCAAACTTGAAAAAGATAACTGATATATTAAATTTAAAATTACCTGAAACACAGAAACAGATAGTCATTTCTAGAAATAACAGGATATTACAGAAAGTTCATAAAAGAATATGCAAAAATAGCACAGCCGATGACGAAATACTTAAAAAAAGATGTAAAGATCAATAAATTAGATCCCACATATATAAATGCATTTGAAGAATTAAAAATTTTGTTGACAACCCATCCTATTCTAAAATATCCAGATTTCAACAAGTCATTCGTGCTAAACACAGACGCTAGCCAATTCGCAATTGGAGCTGTGTTACTTCAAGATAACCACCCCATAGCTTTCGCGAGTAGAACGTTAAACAACCATGAAACCAGGTATAGCACAACGGAAAAAGAATTACTAGCAGTAGTATGGTCGATAAAATACTTTGAACCTTATACGGAAAACAATTCGAGTTAAAAACTGACCACCAAGCCTTAAAATGGTTACACACCAAATACTTAGCAAAAGATTTAAATCCCCGACTCCAAAGATGGATCTTATCACTTGGAGAATATAATATGAAAATTAGTTATCTACAAGGTAAGGAAAATAAGATTGCGGACTTTTTGAGTAGAATTAATACAGATAGCCATGAAATTAATGAAATTCAAACCATATTTCAATCTAACGAAGGGAGAAACCTCTCTTTACAAAATATTTTTACAGATTACGAAATCAATAATGAAGAAGTAATAGATGAAACCCCCGATAATAACTCAATACAACCGACAATACATTCTCAATTAGAACAACAGAATGATAATATAGTAATCCTAGAAACAATTGTAAATAGGTTCAAAACACAATTAATATTCACTGAAAATTTCACCAGTGAATTAGAAAATATATTAGGAAATCGTAGAATAAATATTAACCCAACCGTAACCAAAGAAGAATTAGTCAATAAATTGAAAACATACTTAACAGGGACAAGAGTAGCAATTCATACCCATATTTCAGATAGAGAGTTTTATGTTATCCAAAAAATATTAATAGAAGAATTCCCAACCACAAAATTTATGAAATGTACCCATTTTGCACAGGATGTAGAATCAGAGGATGAGTTAATTAAAATCGTTTCGATTCACCATAAGGAACAAAAACATCCAGGTATTATTTCATTATATGAAAATCTAAAATTTAAAGTTTATAACAAAAATATTAAGATAATTATTAACAAAGTTACTAATAATTGTGACATTTGTAACCGAGGAAAATACGATAGAAATCCAATTAAACCAAAATTCGAAAAAACCGAAATGCCTACGGACAAAAATCAAATAGTCCATAGCTATGGATATTTATGTAAATAAAAAACAATCTTTTATAATTTTCATAGATAAATTCACGAAATTTGCAACAGCCTACCCTTTAGAAAATAGAAACCATACCGAGTTAATAGAAAAACTTAGAATGTATTTTAATCACAAAAAACCTTTAAAATTAGTGGCAGACAATGAATTTAAACATATCAATGTTAAAGAATTTTTAAACCAACAACAAATAGAGTTACATTTAGCCAAACCAAATAGCCATACAGGAAACTCAGATGTAGAAAGATTAAACAATACCCTTACTGAAAAATTACGAATTCTAAACTTAGAGCAAAATAACCCAGTAAAAATCCAATTGTTAGAAGCCATTAAGAGCTATAATAATCAATACCATAGTACCATCAAATGTACCCCAATAAATGCTGAAGAAGGAACATTACCTAGAGAGGAAATACATAATAATTTAATAAACACACAAAACAATAGATTAGAAAAATATAATAAAAATAGAGAAGATTACAAAGAAAATAGAGAACAAGGATATATAAAAAATTATAAAGCTTTGAGACATAAAGATCAGCCGAAATTTAGAAAACATAACCTAACCAATGTACATCTTACAAATATTAAAAGACCATTGAAATTTTCAGATCCTAATGACTACAGTAATACTGATAATAATGACAACAACACTAACGATACCGATACATGCTCAACTACTAGTAGAGAAAATAGAGACTAGTACAGGATATACCATTTTTAGACAAACAGAAACAATAATACCAAAGACGTACAACTATTCATTACATTTAGTAGACTTATCACCGATAGAGATTACAATATTAGAACTTAAGAAAGCCGTATCTCAAATATCAAATTTTACCGAAATTAAAGGAAGATCACTATTAAAAGAATTAGATATTTTACTGTACAAATTAATGACTTTAAAAAGTGGACATCATTCAATACATAAAAGAGGATTAGTAAATTTTTTAGGAACAATTAGTAAATGGATATCAGGGACAATGGACGACGAAGACCGACAAATAATTAACGGACATTTAAATTTAATTGACCAAAATAATGAAAATATAGCATCAAATGTAAATAAACAAATTAAAATTAATAATAATCTTAATGAAACCATATACAAACTATATAATACAATTTTAGATGATAGACAAATTATAAAAAATTTTATAACAAGTAGGGAAAATGAAACTTTAATAAAAATAATTATATTAGATATTAAACAAAAAATCCAAGAAATTGACAGAATAATAAACGATTTACAAGATAATATAATATTTAGTAATTTAAACATTATCCATCCTTCATTATTAAGCTATAAAGAAATTGTTGATTATGAAATTGATGTTAATAAATTGAAAAGTTTGAGAGTAGGATTTTCGAAAACGAATACTGATAAATTAATATTTTTAATCAAAATACCATATACATAGAATGAAAACGATAAATGAAAAATTAATCATTCCTTTATCTAATGAAAATGATTGTAAGTCAATAAACTATCAAATAACCAGAACATTTGAAATAAATAATAAATATTATGAATATGATAATAATAAAGCCTTTCATCAATTAAATGAATTAAAACACTGTATTTTAAGGAAAAATTGTGAAAACATAAAGAATTGTAACACCGAAATTTATAATATTAATGACAATAGTATATTAATTCAACTAGCTAATAATTTAATTTTAACATCAAACTATGATGAAAGAAAATTTATATTAAAAGGAAACTATTTAATAAAATTTTATAATTGTTGCATCAACTTAGACAATAAGACATTCTCAAATAATATTAAGGAAAAAAAGAATAATTATACTGTACCAAATTTAGATTATAAGTCGAAAAATAATACACTAACATTTAAGAAAATAATACTAGAAACAAATAAGAACATAGATGAGATAAAACTTTTAAAATATCATAAAATATTTGAATATTAAGTACTTTGCATAATTGTAACAATAATAGTAATAGCAATTTTAGTAATTTATAACTTTTATATAAAGAAAAAGGAACTTAAAGTAAAAATTATTAACAGAATTCAGAAGAATTCTAACGCCAACGAAGGGAGAGTTATATGTCAAGAACATATACAATATGATAAGAAAAATGCACATGATACAATTCTATTCTAATTAAATATCATGTTCTAAAATGTTCACACAGAAAATGCAAAGTATAAATGTAGAACGGAAAACGATATAAAATTTCGATACATGTCATAAACATGATTTTTAAGTAAAAATATATGCTGATTAATAAAAAATGAAATCATGAGAAATTTAATTATTAAAAATTCATTTGTTGTGTTGACTCTAAAGAGATCACACCTAAGCGATTCTAAATTAATAAAACTGACTCTAAAGAGATCAGCATAGTTATTAAGTGAAAATCTATCTCTAAAGAGAATAGAAGTGTAATACATTTTATAATTAATTGTAATAAATAATAAAGTGTAAAAATAAAAGTTTTTTTTTCTTTTTAAAAAGACTTAAGAACAAAAGTGGCGTTTCGGGTATGCGCTGAAAATTACCACTGACAGAGGATCTCAATTTGAGTTTAATATTTTTAAAGAATTATTAAAAATCTTAGGTAGTGATAAAGTTCGAACCACAGCCTATCATCCCGAAAGGAATGGATTAATCAAGCAAGTACATCGACAACTCAAAGATTCGCTAGGAGGTCAATGTAATTTGAAAGATTTGTCAGACGAGCTCCCTTCTGTTTATTATGCATGAGAACAGTGATAAAAGACGATCTTAAATATAGCGCGGCAGAACTAATTTGCGGACAAACTATTAGAGTTCCAGGTGACATTTTTGTAACTAATTCAAAACCAATTACAGATAGTTCTACATTCCTACAGATTTTGAAGGAAAAAATTCGAATATTGAAGCCCACACTACCAAGAATCAATAAAGATTCTTATATTTACTTGCCTGATGTCCTCAATGACTGCGAAAATGTTTTCACCAGAATTGATAGGTCACGTATTGGACTAGAACCTCCATATGAGGGACCATTAAAAATCATACGACGTGTAAGAAAATATTTGATAATAGATGTGAATGGAAAACAGCAGAGTATTTCAGTAGATCGATTAAAACCCGCGTTTTACAAACAAATGAAAATTTCGAAAGTCGTGTACGATAATGTGTTATTAAAAAGTTGTGGTTTTTATTATTATTATTTGTCT